>OU015500.1:103493567-103591067 GCA_907164885.2 Dolomedes plantarius
ACCTTGCCGTTTATGCATTCGCAGTGTTCGGCATAATTTACGAATTAAATGATTAGTGATTAAGAATAATGCTTTTCGACAAAGACACTCGTATTTACGTATTCCTATATCTAGTAGGGTGGCCTAGTAGGTCTATCTGGTAGGGTTCCTTGTCAACTCGATCTCTTGCAATAAGAAGGGAGAGTACGGGAGAGAGAACACATACTCTTGGGTCGGATCCGACGCCCACTGTACTGTTTGAAGGTTAAAAAAATACTGCTTTTACAGCTGGAGCATTAAACCATTATAAGTGCCAATTATGTTTTTTTGCAATGCAGTAACGGCTGTTTGACAGTAGCCATATCTTATTGTAAATTCTTTTTACAGTTGTAAAAGATGTGCTGCGAGTATGTAATGGTTTACACCAGCTAGTTTTTATCCGAATTCTCCTCGTTTGACTAAAATAAATGGAAACTTACCGGTACGAATAGATTTCAGATAGTATGATGTGAGTGGATGAAAGTGCGTACGCTCTTTCATATGATAGGAACCGAATAGCATTAAGGAAAACGCACCAGTAATGGGCCGGTTAAGAGAAAAATTGAAATAAATCTGAACTTTCATAGCTATAGATAAACCAAACTGGTCCAAATTTTTACCTGTCATTTTAATAACTGTCTTACATCTGTAGTAGCAATTAGAACGTACTGGCTGCATTCATAAATACATATTATATATATATATATATATATATATATATATATATATATATATATATATATATATATATATATATACTAACCATCCTGATGCACCTATAATGGGCCATAATTTTATCCGATGTACCCATAATGGACCACCCAATAATGGGCCATCAATATTGCCCATCACAACATCAATGGGCCATCTATTTAATCTGTTACGGAACAAAAATCAATTCTACAATATCATAAAATTGGAAATAAAAGGAACTAAAAACATGATGTATATTTTAAAACCTGTTTATTCATTTTATAACTAAAGTACAACTACACTAAATATATAAAAACTGAAATATAACTGAAATATAAATTTATTAATTTAAACATCTAAAATTAAATTTAGTTAAAAATTGTGGTTAATGCTTCCGGTGATGTTCCGCTTTACTTGTCACAGCTGGTATGTTGTTGCAAATATTGACATTTCCGAAAAATTTGTACCAGTATACGGGCTGACCCAATAAAGGGAGAGTGTAACAATTCGTGATCCCATGATGGGCTACGCTATTTTGACAGTGGAATCTAATTTTTTTGTCATCCAATCACTGTACACGTTGAATTATACATACTATCGTAATGAATAATAGTTTAAGTCAATAAACAGGCATTATATAACTTAAGTAAAAATGTTTGAAAAATTCACTTACCTTAACAGATTTTTCAAGCAGACTTAAAACAAACGCAAATTTTCTTCTCTCTAGCAGAATACACCTTACACTTCGCACAAAGTAAAGGAATGAACTGAATTCCAACGCTAAGGGATCCTCGCAGGTAGTAGCCAATGACCCTTACTCCTTCCACTGCCTAAGGAAACAATAGACCCAAATTTCTCGACATTTCTAAACGGTGGTCCATTATAGGGACATGGTCCATTATAGGGACATGGCCCATTATAGGTGCATTTACCTTAGTGCTAGACATAACATCCATCGTTAGTACTGACGGTTCGTATGTTTATTTCACTTGCACTAGTGAAAATCTGCACTTATTCCAAAGTCGCTGCATAGATAAATAGGCAATAAATATTGGCTAGTTAAGCACTTATTTGTTTAAGCAGGCCAAACTTTTGAAAGGCCTTTGAAAGAGTTGATTTTTGTGTCTAATCTGTAAAAACTCTCAAATTTCTGGTTGCTAAAACAAATTTTGTATACTCATTCTGTCAAATATGAAATATGGTGCTGAAGTAAAATTCCAAAGTCAACTGGTTTAAAATGAATTTTTGTGAATTTTTTGTACTTTTCTACAGTTCAGTTAAACTTTGATAATTTGAATGATGTCAAAACCTGAAATGGATGCATAACTTTATTTTAATGTATTGGAGGATTCTTTATCATAAATTTTATAAAATTTCGTCAAACATTATGACGCGAGGAGCATTTCGAAGACTTGCAATTGTGGAAATTAATAATTTCGAGAAAAAGCAATTTTAAAGATGCTTCTTCACCTACCTTTAATACTTACTTTTCTAAAGCAATGAAGTTTTCATTTAACTTTTCCCTACATATTTTAAATATAGTTTATTCTAATATTTACATATTTTTAAAATATTAATACACCCCGAAAAAAATTCCAATTTTTGTTCGATTTTTGGTAAATTGAAAGTCCACCAGCCGATTAATACAACTTAAACCTAAGAAAAACTAACGTAAATAGTACACAATAGTATCATTATTAAACCAAACAGATTAACACCACACTACGTCCTTTAACGTTACAATAAGTCGAACGCTCAGCAAAGAATAATATGAAAGTGCTATGGAATCATTAAGTATGCAATGGTCACTTGGGCAGATACAGTTAAATCAGCAAGTATCGTTTGGACTAGTAGCAAAACTCTGTTGCGTCATAACTATTTACGTCCTCGACTGACGTGTTGAGACAGAGCAGCTATACCATATTATCTCAACTTCGGACTTTAACTTCGTGCACGATGTAAACAAATCACGAACCACATGGTGAGAACGAACGTGGTTTGAGATACAAATGGCAGACAGGAAGTCTGCAAGGTAGGTATGGCTTACATTGTTGGGAGGTTAAAAATTAAATCTAAATTCTCCACGTATCTCTATCACATTCAAAGTCAAACATTTTAACCTTAGGTCAGGTGCAGCTGATCTTAATAGGCACAGGTTTTCCATTCTTCTGGCAGAGCCACTAATGCCATAGTGTAGCTGTTGCTTATGCAATGATGTTTAATTGCGTATAAGTAAGGTTACAGTTTCTACAGTGACCAAAGTGATCTGACAGGCACGTTTCGCCTGTTCTCACAAAATTTTGTGAGTTAATTATTTTAAAAATATATCTCCTAAAAAAATTATAACTCATTTCATAAATTAATACTGTAAGAGTATATCAATATTTATAACAATACGTCTCCTAGACCTATTGGACAGATTACTGTTTATGTTCTTCACTAGTCTCAGGTGTTCTATAAAAATGTCTAAGCCTATGGTTGGTTAAATCCTGTGTATTGCTCTGAAATAATGAGTTATACATCAAAAGACTGTCAAAGTATGCATGCAAAAAATGCAAAAATGTAATTTGTATGTCTAATACTAATTTTGCTTGTACCATATAAGCGTCTCATAACTTCGGTTTCTAATATAAATTTTGCATAATTTGGTGCTACAATGATGTTAATAACCCCTCTGATTAAATCAGTGTTTCTGTTATTTTTCTCTGAATATTTTCTAATTATCTTCTATTAGAATATTTTGTATTATTACTTGCTGTTGAGAAATAAAAAAAAAATCAGAAAATCTGAATAATTTACAAAATATGAAAAGATTTTGGAATAATGCTTTTGTGAACAAAATGTTAATGTTTTCAATGAACTATACTTTTTATTTGTTTAAAAATAGTTTAACATTTTTTTACTGGATGATTTAATTAAAATAAATGGATTTTATAGTTACAAAAAGCTTATTTTTGAAAGTGCCTTATAAGCTTATTGCTCCCAATTATTCGACTTCTAACATTGTTCCTGATCGAAGGTTAAGTGTTGATACGCACTTGTCCTGATTCACCTTATATTAATGAACAGATAATTAAAATTAACTTTTTCTCTTACTATAAGTTTATAAATAATAAAATGTTTTATCATCCTCAAAATGTTAAAATTCCCAAAATATTCAGTATAAAAATAAAGCATTTTTTTTTTATTTGTAGCTCTCCATTATTTTAGCTTCGTCCCTCGTCATTAAAAGAGCTTACTTTTGTTAAAATACTCTACAGCACTAATATTCTCCCTTTCCCATAAATAACGAGACAACAGAATTTTATTCCCATTTCACGAAACAGATATGTATTAGTGTAATGACCTTTTCATGACTGTCACATCAAATACGGCTTTCCGTAGTCATCTGCAGAATTAAGCCAATAAAAGATCAATCAAAATCTTGCTTATGAAGGCTTTTTCATTACTCCCATTAAAATATCGTTTCCGCGAGCTTTCTCGTATAAGACTGTCTGACTTTTGCCCGTCTGAAGGGAATTTATCGGAAAAATGACTTTCTCATCAAATTACGAAATATATCGATAGTTGCTATGAGACTTGAAGTTATTACGTTCAACATATATTTTATTTAGTACACATTTTACGAAAGCTTCGTAATTTATTATAGAGGGGAATTACAAATCTTAGTGTAGGGTATTTGCTGCTATAAATCTTTTTCCTATATATCTGCTTGTGACCTAAATCTAACTTTAGTTCTTACATAGAGCTTTTAACAAGTGTACTAATGAAATACAAGTGAGGTATACCCTTTTAAAACTTTTCGGTTTTGAATAGTTAATTATTATTGAAAGAAGCTGTTTTCTTTCGTACGATGACGTTGAAAGGTAAAAAAAAATATTAAAGGTGGGTATTTAAAATATCTTTATACGGGATTTTAATGACCTCCCCCCCGCTATGGTTTCGTTTGACTTAATTATTTCCCTATCAAACACAGTAGAACTTCTCTATCCAGCCACAACTCTAAATGAGCATATTTTGTTCAGACACGATCAAAGAATTATGGAGGCCAATGTTATTGACGGCCACTTTTTTTCTGAAACATTACTGGCTGCTATAGAGACGTTTCACTGTATATGTGTGATATGAGAACTTTTTTCTATTATGAATCTAAAACAATGCCATGAATTTAGTTTCGAATAAATTTAAGTTCACACTCATAGAGAAGTTTCACTGTCACATTAGTGCTTGCTACCGTCATTAGCAGAAATGGGCTTCTACAAGACTGACTCGTCAGAGTCTAGTTTACAAAGGTCTTTCATTAAGAAACTGTTGTCTTCCTTTTTCCTTACTTTAATACGGTCAACCGGATGGGAAAATGTCTTAACAACTATTTTCCAACTCTGTGCTCCCAGTAAAATTCCTTACAAAACTGCATGTAAGATTAAAGAGCAGAAAATAAACGGATATTTTTTCTCCGACCTCCAAAACCGTATTAAAGATAAAGTCTGGAGCAATACCCAGCATGGCCATCCCGATGACTGTGAAATTACAGTGGCTGCTTCCAGTATCGCAACTGAACACGACTACCTAGCTGAGTATATAAATAGAATGGGAATTTTGTCTAGTACTCTTTGCAATTCCGACAAAATGAACAGTAAGCATATTATGCCTTGCCCTGCCTTAACTGGACGTTCTCTGTACGGACGCTATTGGAATTCTCGGGATGAAAATTTTATCTTACGTGCTTTTCTTGTTTTTGTATTTTCTATATTCTGTACTCCTTTGCAGTTTTGTTTATTTCACCTTTTTTTCTGTATACCTCAGGACTTTGTACCCAGGTTTCTTAATTAGAAAAAAAAATATTACATAATGGAGAAGCTTATGGTTGGCTGGCAGGACAACAAACTTAGAGAAAGAAATGGATCTGGTCTCCAAACTTGAAGACAGATGTTCCATCATCTGAACTACGCAGGAATTTCTAAAATCCCATACTTCGAGTGCCTTTCTTCATATCCCTTTAATTTTAATGCCATTGTTACAGAACGTTGTTCTCTGTATTAACATTCATATTTTATTTAATTACTGAAGGATGCTTGAAAAGTATTTATACAGGAATATTTGCAACATATGTCTAATGATACATCATATTTTAGACGGTCGGATGGCAGTGTAAAGACCGACTTCGAGAGTCTAGGATCGAGTTTTAACCTTTAAGCGGCTTCTAACCTTTAATCCAGTGATCTGCCATCTGAAAATCTCAGGAATGAATCAATCATTTTTTTATAGTGTGGCATTATGGCAGATGTTGATAAGTCATTTTTTCATGTTTTCGGCAAATTAAAAAAGTAAATTTTCTTGTGAAATATAAAATCGCTCAATTAAGTTCTTCAATACAAATATTCTTCAGTTAATACTCATATTCATCCTCAAGCATATGGCTGGACTTCAATGAAAATTTTCAATTAGGGACTGAAATATTCAATTAGGGACTAAGTATTACCCCTTTTATACATAACAGCATTTGCCAATACGAATAACTTTGTATTATTTCATAATTCCATTATCAGCTTTTACCACATTAAAGAACCAATTTTAAGTGTCAAATATCAACTTAAAACACAAAATTGAATTTTTCGGACATATCAACATCTGCCATAACGCCACAGATATCCTTCCCCAGAGCATTTCCCTAACTTCTTAAAACGAGACTTTCACCTCGAAATTTACTTACGTCCTTCAATTTTACAGGTAAATTATTAATTATTTCATTACGATTTTTAAATTCCTTAACCGATTCATTTATTTCAGTATAAAATCTGGTTCGTTTTTATGTAAAGCATTTAATAAGTCAGTAACAGAATTCCTGCATTAATAAATATAAACATTACTCTAGAAAAACTTTGAAATGTATGACCATGGTTTCATTCATAAAATTTTAGAGATAAATGAGAATCGAGGATGTTTTAAAAACATCTTTTAAAAAATAAATGTGTGCATTTTGGAAAAAAAAAACCTAAATTTTAAATCACCCGTCTTGCCTCCCTACCCAATCCACCATTTCCAAAGTCGGCAAAGGATCATTCGTTGTAAGTCGTTAACATCACAAAAATATTTAATCTTATGGACGATTCTTAAATTTATCCCTAAATTCAAGAAACGGGCAATAGGATTTTATTCCTAGATATGGTCCCGTTTGACATAAAATTATTGTTTATCAAATAGTGCTTGCTACCATCATTAGTAGAATTGAGCTAATACAAGACTGACTCGCCAGAGTCTTATTTACAAAAATCTTTCATTAAGGAACTGCAGTCTATCTTTTTCCGTCCTTTAACACTGTCAGCCTGGGGAAAAATGTCTTAATAACTATTTTCCAACATAATGGAGAATCTTATGGTTGGCTGATAGGACAACAAAGTTAGCAGAAAGAAAGAATGCCGTAAGAATGATATTTTCGGACGTTAGATCATGGGGAAACACATTGTACCTTTTATTTACAGAACATGTGATTTTATATTTTTGAGATTCTTTTTGGGGTATTAAGCTACTCTGAGATTTTTTTATGGAATTATTAGATACTTATTTGCGTCATACAAATTTAATTGTGGAGGTTGTGCTACTGATATTAGGCAAATTAACAATATATGACTTGAAATGGGGTTTTTATGGTGGACAACATTAAATATTTAATTACAATATACCATTATAAAATAAAGAAATATATTATGTAGGTTTTATCCATCTATTTATTAATTTTAGACATTTTGTTCTTTATGGTCGTTTACCTAACGATCCATAATCGCTTTTCTCCAGTGACCGGACGCTAATATAAAAACCACCTGCCGGGGGCGATGATGCTACTTGTATCTTTAAACCTCGCTGAATTACTCGGTAACGTTATGAAGCTTTATTGCTTGCGACATTACCCTACGATTCATATGTAAATATTAAACATTTAATTTTATGACATTTTTCGTAATGTTTCTTCACAATATATGATAGAATATTTGGGGCTAAAGGCTGTGGGCAATTTCATTTTGATTCTCAATAAATAGCGTCACCTTCGTTGAACGAAGGTAGAAATTTATCACTTAACAACGAAATACAAACTCACCACTTGCCACCGTTGCAACGGCGTAAAGATATCATACGAGTGAAAGAAAATTTTCCAGGAATAAAGGCCTGTTCACATAGGAGTCCGTGACGTTGCGTTAAGGAAAAGATGACGTTGAGACGAAAATAAACCAATCATAGGCCTCCAAACGATTAGCAATGAAATTTTTAACGCCTATGATTGGTTTATTTTCGTCTCAACGTCACCTTTCCCTTAACGCAACGCAACGGGCTCCTATGTGAACTGGCCCTTACATTTTTTAATCTTACCATCCTACATAAGCGTTTTCCAAATTCAGTTACATAGGCATTCATCACAAACAAGAACATGCCTTCAAGCACGATCGATTGAATGACGTCACCTCGAAGTTACCTGATCGGTTGCAAATTAATGTAAACTTTAAGGTACGTTTTTTGTGATTCAGGGTGTGACGTCAGTGTGCTTAAAAGTTATTACGAAAGAGAAAACTACTAAGAGTATTTAAACTAAACATCAGCAGAAAAAATCACAGAGGCAATCAAATAAATATTAGGCAATAACAGAAAGTTTGTAATATAAAGGTGGGAAATTTAGCCATGGTATAATAGCAATTAAGAATTCTGTAAACAAAGAAAAAAATATTTCCACGCAATTTGAGTAATTATCAACAAATTTTGAGAAATGAAAATATAAATATCCTAAAGGAATATATTCGAAATATAAAGTCAGGTTTTATTGCGTAAGTTCATGAATTTACAATTGCCATCATTTATTGCACGTCACCTCAGTACTAAAATATCACCTTTGAGATAAGCAATCAACCAATTTTATTTTATTGCGGTTTCATGACCCATTTCTCCGCATTGTATAACTGGTCGTATCAGAACTGTTCTGCAGAATAGGCTACTTGTTGTTGGAAAAAAAATGTGAACTAATATACGAACCCCTAAGACCTTAATTTCATAGGCTGTTTTCGATGGCTCTAACACTTGGTAATAAAAAAGTTTAGAAGTAGAAAAATGTGTAAAAGGTCACTGTGACTACAAAGAAAAATAAAGAATAGGAATTGCAACTATCATGGTCTAGCTTTGGCAAAAGAAATAGGTACTGTGTTTAAAAAATTAAATTAAAAGTCTTATCCGAACTAAGTTGATTGGGTAGTGCTATAAAAAATAAAAACTTAAGTGAAAAACCGAAACTTAATCCTTTTCGGATTTATCAAGAATTTTACACCATGAGAATGGGTGAAACATCACACAATACTTTGACCTTAACAATATTCTAAAAACTTGCAATTTAATGCAAAATGACCCCCCCCCCAAAAAAAAAAAAACTACTTTACTGTAAATATTTCTTAGATATGATGTCGGTTTATTGTACTTAAAACCTTCATCCAAGCAAAAGGTGATATATCTACTATGCAGTCAGTTTCTAGCTAGGTCTCTATTACCAGGTAACCGAGGGAATCAGCCTTTCTCCCGTTTGCGTCCCTCAGTGGATATCTCCAAGCTTCTGAATCTCCCAAGTCATTGACAGTTTCTCCTCACGTCTTTATACAGAAGATTCGTTTAACTGAGAGTGCTACAGTTATCTTTTACTACACTAGGAATAATTAGACCAAGGCCTACTTGTTAGTAGGTTGACAGCTCTACGATCACTTTTTGCTGTACGACGGATAATTATATCGGGACCTACCCAAGGTCTATTTGTTAAAGCCGATTTCAAACGACTGTACACATCCATGCCAACGGTAGGACTGGAACCTACAGACTGTGGTACTGATTGCCAGCTTGATAAAAAATAATGCCAGATTTAAGGGATAATGGGACCAGATAACGGGCTAATAGGAAAATGGGATATGGCTTAGTAATATAACATCAAAATGCAATTATTTATATATCTATATGCATATACATAGAGGTATAGGACAAAATAATAGGACCCCCTGGGGAATAATGTAAATTTTTTATTGGTAGGAGGTTGGGCCACCATTGGCCTTAATTACAGCTTGTATTCGATGTGTGATTGACAAATAAAGGTCTTGTACAAAGTTCTAGGGAATTCGCACCCACTCCTGATGCAGATCGATCTCGAGCTCAGGTAGTGTGTGTGGAAGAGGAAACTGAGCACGGAATTCGTTCTCTAAAAAATACCACAAATGCTCAAGGATGTTGAGGTTAGGGGAATGAGGACACCACGTGAGATGTTCCACTTCATCATTATGCTCATCTAACCATGTTTAAAGACATCGAGCCGTGTGAACAGAGGCATTGTCATCTTAAAGCACAGGACTCTCTCCAGAAAACAATGTCGGTAGAATAGGATAAAAATGATCTGCGAGAATATTGCGATAATTCTTGCTTGCGATCTTCCCCCTCAGGAGTAAGAGTGGCCTCAAGCCACGCCACGATATCGTGCCGCATACGACCACAGAGCCCCTTCCATGCTTCACAGTAGGAATCAGACAGTCAACATTAAATGCTTCTGCCGGTGTTTGCCAGACGAACACACGTCCGGATGTTTGAAATAATGTAAATGGTAATTCGTCAGATCAGATTACCTGTTCCCATTGTCCAGTGTTGGTGGTATGGACACCACTGTCGTCGCTTCATAGCATTCCGCGGCGATGCTAACGTCTTTCGAATAGCCACTCTTCCATGAATTGTCGCATCATGCAGCTCCCGTTGAATATTTTTGGTGGAAACTTGGTTCTGGAGGTGGGTGTTCATCTCGGAGGTTATCTGCGACAGGGTAGCCTTCCTTTTTGGGCGACAATCATCTTCAACACCGACCGGACGATGATGTCTCTTCCGGTCGGTCAACTTCGAATTTTGACCACTGTTATATTTCGCAGACGACACATTTCCCAGGTTTGTGTAGGCTATCATAACCCTTGACACAACGGTCTTTGAAACACCAACAAAGGTGGCTGTTCTCGACCCGGACGCTCCAGTCAGGCGAGCCCCAATGATTATTCATCTTCGCACGTCATACATAATGGCGTTGTGCTGGGAACAGAACTTTCTCATACACATATCATCTTCAAATGCTCGACTGATACCTTTCCTTTCAGCAGACTGTTGTGACACTTGGCGGGGTTGAATTGGATGATCAAATTAAAACCCATTTCAAAATGGGTGTTCTAATTATTTTGTCTCATACCTTTATATACACACTGCTGGACATCAAATATGCAACATCAAGAAGGACAAGAGATATCAAAGCCAAATCTATTTCGGATATTACAGATACTATCAATGATAATTGATTGGAAATACAGCTTTCTTTGAAGTGAGGAAGACAAGAAAATCAGTAAGGAGTGTTGCCTCCATGTCTGTCATTAACCTCTGCGACACGCCACGGCATGAAAGAGGCTTTGTATGTGGTGTTCGGGGATGGCAGCACATGCTGCCTCCTCGCGTAGCAGAAGTTCATCTGCTGTACCCTCGGATGCAGCATGCTGGGCTAAGAAATTCTAACCATTGACCAGACATGTTCGATGGGCGATAGATCTAGTGAACAGGCAGACCATGGTAGCAATGCAACCTATTTCTTTGCCACAGTTTGGGACTCTTTCGCTGGAAGCGGTATTAACATGTTTAGCCACGCAAGAGCTAATTAGACCAGGGATGCCGAGTAAAAACTATCCCGAACAGCTGCAACCGTCCACGATAACCATAGAATCTACACCAGAAGACTCAGGTTCTGAGAGGAAACTGAGCAAGTCTGAGAGGAAATCTTCAACATTCCGTTCTACGAGTGGTCACGCATTGTCCTGTTGAAAAGAGGCCGCAGGCAAGCCCCGAAGGTAAGGAAGGAAAACAGGCTGAAAACCCTCATATATATGCCGCCGGCAGGTAAATGTACCGGTAATGCCTACTAAAGGGGTGCGGGAGTGGAATGCAATACTACCTCACACCATAACACCTGGTGCATGACCAGTATGACGGTGAATAACACAACAGTTGAGGCAGCTCAACTGTTAAGAAAGTGAAGCAAGTGAAAGATGCAGATATCAAGCCTAGATAGAGGACGTTGTCGGTTGTCAATGGCAGTGAAGAACTTAAATAAGTGTACAGGCAGCCATGTTGCTTTGTGTAGGAACTAATTTTTGAAAGTTAAGGCATAAATGAGGTTTTGGATGTAACGTAGATACTTGAATGGTTTGATCTCAAAGTAAGTCATAATTTGTACGACTGTTCTTTTTCTCTATAATTATGTCTTGACAATTATTCGAAGTTCAAGTCAAACCTTAAACTTTTTATTCAATCGGTTAGTATTTTTCTTACCGGGGGAACTTCAGTGTCAGTACATTTTAATCAACTGGTCTTTAGGTTATAATGTTATTGGTTGTAATTTAATTAAGTGTGTACTATTATAGCATGCAATATCTACCGGAAAAGAATACATAGTAAATACGTTAATTATTGATTTTGTATGAAACGTGTGTATTCCTATCATTCTCGACGACCGAATGAATAAAGAGCTGATCTTCGGAACCTGAGTCTTCTGGCTTAGATTCTATAGTTAGAGTGACCGGTTGCAGCTGTTCGGAATAGTTTTTACTCGGCATCCCTGGTCTAATTAGCTCTTGCGTGGCTAAACATGATAACACCGCTGCCAGCGAAAGAGTACCAAACTGTGGCAAACAAATAAATCCAAATATGATATCTACTTTCTTCATGGCGGGCCCGAGATAGCCTAGTGGTAGCACGTTAGGCTTCAGGCAGAGGGTGCTCAGTTCAAATTCCAACGAACGCCATTAAATACCTTTGTGTATAGGCCGAATCAGGGGGACGTTATATCTGTACACCGAAAAGTCCTTCCAAATGAACAGTTGGCGGGGGAAGGTGAGGGCACTCTAGTGTCGTTCCTATGGGTGCTCGATAAAAATTGAGGCGGCACGAAAGGAACAATGTTGATACACCTGTATGGTGCTGCGAAATGGAAAGAAATCAACAATTTCCGCGTTATACAGTGCAAATGTCTTAGGACAGGCGATCCGCAGTAACTCCCCCCCATCCCCCCTGAAAAAAAAACCACTTTCTTCATGTCTAGTAGGATCTGAAATCTGAATGTGTTTGTGGTGCTCTCAAAGTTTATTAATGCTAATTTTGATAACTGAATTTCAGTGACTTAATTTCTCCACAATCCCCCACACATCCTCCAACAATCAATTTGGAACTTTTAGTTCTTACTGCAGTTTAATTTCAAACAAATAATTTAAGATTTATTTAATAGCAATTGTCTTGTATAGAATTTTCACGCACACACTCTCTACTACTGACGTCTTATTTACAGTATATAGAATATTGTATATTGTTAGGTTAAAATAAGTGTTATATAGTATATTGTTAGGTTAAAATAAGTGTTATCTTATCGTACGCTTATTTTAACCTAACAATTTACTTCAATATGTGAATATAATAACCGTGGTTATTATATTCACATATTGAAGTAAGTAAACTAGAGGGTAATATAGCTCAGATATTATTTAAAAACAAACTAACTAAAAATCTGACAATTTCCTTTCCTACTAATTAATGCTCAAAAAATGTTAGTGAAAGGATTTGGATTGCTTGGCTACGGTCACCTTTTTACTTCGAGAGGGATAATTTGACCGGGACCTACAGTTTTAAGCTGATTCCGATCGACTACAAATATCCATGCCAACAATAGGAATCGAACCCACAGGATCTGAACCTAATGCCAGAGCCCTAGCCATTCGGCTATCACCTAGCTGGTAAGAAGGAAGAAAGATAAACTTTATCTATCATTATTGTGTAACTAGAAATCTTTATTACAAATACATAAAATATCATTGCTTTTGCCTACTTGGTTTTTATTATTCTCATTGTTTGATATTCAATTTTTAACTAAAAATATCAAGAGTATCGTAAATTTAGAGAGACATTTTGACATATATGGCTAACAATAAATAATGATTTACTCAGATTATGGTCTCCAAAACGAGTTTAAAAGTGTAACAGTATTTAAATTAAACGACTTTAACACAAATTAAAGCTACGGGTTTAAGCAACTCCATTACAAGCCCACTCTCTTTTCGGAAGTTACTAATACTTTAAGCCAAGAAGGGTCTTTCTAACAAATGTTTACCCGATAATTATGTTTGCGCAAAATGCTAAATTTTGGAACTCTCATGGTTATTACTAACAACAGCTGCAAGGGCTTTTTGGGGACACAGTTTTGCATAATTGACTCTGGAAGTTGTCCGGGAAACGCATCACTGTCTGCAAGAAACTGCTTTCAGAAGTGCTTTAGATTCATTCAACACCTGCAAACAAGCAGAAAACTTCAGCAAGTGCTTTGGATAAAGTGCTCTCTTTTATTAGTGAAAAGGCATTCTCCGTTGTCGTTTGATATCGTAAACTATGCCGGTAAACGGCGGTTAAGTTTTGAATGGCCAAAATTACGGTGGTAAGTTAATATTTAGAAAAATAGCTGGAATATAGTCTAAGATATTCTGTTTCAAAATTGCTAGAATATGGAACAATGATAGAATTTGTGAATTTATAATATATGATTTACTAATGGTAACATTCTTGTGTACGACAGTAAGTATTTCTAAATATAATTCATCAAAAATCAAGAGTTTCGTCTCTTGTGTAGATCATTTGAAAATTTTTCACCTTTCAATTTTGCATGAAAAAATTTCCATTGTTGGAATAAAAAAAGTTTTTATAAAAAATAGCTTAAGCTTCCTTTTTTTTATAAAATCTTAAAACAATTTTAGCTTCGGAAAACTCGTCGGTACAGTTTCAATATTGAAAAGTTTTTATAATTTGTTTTCAAAGATGTTCACTAGATTAGGTAGCAGACTAAAACAGTGAGTAATATAAAAACCCATTTAATAAAATTGCTTGAAATATTCTATATGAATGACAAAATTTAGTCACAAATCAGTTATGTTGTCAATTTAGAAAAAAAGGAAACTATTTTATGAGATATACAGTCGAAATTATACAACAAATCTTATGCAGAACCGTTCGGGGCAAAAAAAATTACGAGATGAAAGATATTGCCAAAATGTTATTAGAACAATATCCACTAGGGTTTGTTAAGTAAGCAAAAAACATAAAATTTAATTCCTGTGAAAACACATCTCCATACAGTTAGTCTCCTTTAATATTTGTTGTTTTTAAAGTTGAAACTAAACTTGTAAAGGCAATAGGACAATGTGTGTTTCAAATGAAGATTTAAGGGACGTCATTCATAATTTTCGAACATTATTTCCTCATATTACCGGCTTGAAGCCCACAATTTTTACATGTTTTCAATTACTTCACTTTTAATTCTGTAGATTTTGCTTATTTTTAGATAGCTATAATGGCGCTTCATTAATAACACATTTTCAAATATATCTATTTTTCAAAAACTGTCAAATATATAACACTTTGTATGATATATAAAAAAAGCTCGACTGGGCGTAAATTAGAATCTGCAAATGATTTCCCTTTGAATATATATATATATATATATATATATATATATATAATGTATATATGTATGTATATGTAGTATTATACTCGTTTATACATTCATTCATCATTGCGTGCATTATCTTCAAGAAAAATGAATTCTCAGTTTACATCAATTAAAAAATTGTTTTTAAACCAACTTACACTACTGTCTTTTAATTTTCTATATTGTTACCAAGAAAGTTTCGCATTCTGATCCTAATTTTCTTCAAAAATGATTTTATTTACTTTACTTCTGCTTTATTAACTCAATACAGTAATATGAATTGACATTAGCAGGAAATTATGAAATATGGTAAAAATAAATACTTTTACCTTACGTAAATGTAAGAAAGACAACTTCTTGGCCACAGCTTTAAACGAAAATATCCGCAGGAATACTGTTGATTTTAAAAAAATGTTTTGTATCACAACTTGGTTTTATGTTGGAGGCAAATCGATCTGAATGTAAAATGAACACACGTTACATTCTTACTTCAGGTATTTATATTCTTTGAAAGCTAACCTCAATGAACATGTTTCTTCCATGAGAGTCTCTCTCAAAATCTCTCCGCATACTCCAAATAATAAAGAGTTATGGAACATGGAATATCCCTTTTGATTTCTATGAAATTTACTTTCGCGTGTAAGTACGTTTCAGCTATTCGCTCTGCCTCTGGTATATCCAGATTTTAGAGATGTGTGTTGCATAAAGAGGGGAAATCGAATTACACCTGGATAACTTCGGTGAAAATAGCCGCGAGGTGATAACGCAGATGAAATAGAAAATATAAAATCAAAATGCATTACGTTTTCCAGAGCTAACTTGGTTAGACGTTTTTCAGATGCGAAAAGACTCTTGCTACCAAAAGATTTTTTTTTGCATTAATATTATTATATCTTTTCAAGCGCTGATTTTTTAGAGACATTTTTTTTAAATTGTGAAGTCAAGAAATTTTTATATTTTTAAACACTTTCAAGTTCGAAATATATAACGCTGATATACAATTATAGTTACGTTATATATTTTCTGTTGATAAAACCCTTTCTTTTTAGTACAATTTTTATTCAACCACATCCATTTTTCCGTAATTCCTTTCTTTTTTAACATGCTTTTAATTTGTATGACGTTTATATTTTTTCTTCCTTCACCTTTTTGTTTCCGTATCCAAGGGCTACAAGATTTCCTATATCGTGCGGATACCGCACAATTTATTGTTCTGTATCTCTTTAACCTAACAATTTACGTGCAATATCTCTTTAACCTAACAATCTGGGAAATTTAACAATCTACTTATTAAAATACGGCGATTAGTTCTCTAACGAGCTGCAAAAAATTCTAACCAACCTTAAAGCATTGTGTAAATCTCAATGTCCAACATTCAATAATTCCATGAATAGTAAGGAATTACTTAATGTGTAGCACTTAATAATTCCAAAATTTGAATTATACTGAAAACAATTGACATGACTTAACCCACTTTTTATAATACAAAGGCACTCATACAGTATCCAACAACTTACATTGCACCTTCCAAGACTAAGAGCAGGCTTATTAACATCTAGCATGGTCGACATCCTGAGACACAACTCCCATTTCTACACTGACGAATAATTCTTCCTAATAAAGCTTTCTGACCTGTACGTAGAGTATGTACATGGGAACAAAAAGGGCTGGAAATAACCATGAGAAAATAGTTCTTACTTAAAATTTTAATTTCTCGATAAAAAAATATTTTTCAAGAGTTATACTGAATTTACAAATAATTCCAGGGCACCAACTATGGTTCTCAGATAACTGCCGTAAGACAGAAAACAGAAAATAACATGATATGGTGTTATAAATAGGGGAGATTGTTAAACTAGGAATAGTATAAAAATGAAATGTGAAAGAAAAAGCATGAAATTAAAAGGTGTTTCGCTGAGATTCGTAAGTTATAGAGAGAATAAGACTGAATATTATATATATATATATATATATATATATATATATATATATATATATATATATATATGTATATATATATATATACAGAGGCTGTTCACACATTTTTTAGACGATGTATATTGTATTCACAAAACGAAATTACATAAAATTCTTGTGTTTTAAATGTTCTATTTGGCATCCCTTATTCTGAACTATCTTTCGACACCGCAATTTCCAGTATAATAATGCCTTTTTTAAGTGTCAGAAGACGTATTCTATCCCATTCCTCCTGAACAGCTTTCCAGAGTCCTGTAAGGGTTTCGGGACGACGTTTGGATAATGCAGATTTTAAAAGTCCGAAAGCACAAAAATCCATATGTGATACATAGGGAGATTTAGTAGGGATATCAGTGAAGGATATGGCCTTGATACCAGTTTTGTGTTCCATTTCTTTTAGGAAATTTACAGTGGATTTTGATGTGTGACTGTTAGCTTTGTCCTGATGGAGTCTCACAGATTGATGGCACTGTGGGTAAAGCGATGGTATTTCATTCAGAAAAGTTGGCGATAAAATATGTTCCTGATAGTATTTGGAGTTAATCTTGACATTTTTTCCACTCTCTTTATTTTTAACTTGTCATTATAAAAAAAACCAGCAACAATCATGAATCCCTTAGAAAAACTTTCTTTCGATTCTTTGAACCATGTACTTAAATTTTTTTCTCCCCTTTTATGATAATAAATGGCTCTTTTTTCTTGCAATCATTTAAATACACCCATGATTCATCTATTGTGACAATTGGTTTCCATTTTTCTTTCGATAAGTGTTTCTCATATAGAATTCTGCAGCGTGTCCTGCGTTCAGCGATATGATTTGGAAGAAGACGATGCACATTGCGTTTTTTCGCTTTCTTAAGATTTAAATTAACGTTTATCATTTTGTTTACAGTGGACGCCGAACATTTTAATGATTTTGCAACTGTCCTTTGACTAGGGGGATTTTCTTTTAACATTAAACAACGTACCTTTGCAATAGTCGAAGATGTCCGTTTTTTCCTTGGATACTGGTTTGGAATTTTTGTCCCACTTGAGGCTCCAATTTGACGTTTTTTTCCTTTCTTGTTGACGATATTACCTATCGACGCTTTAGATATCACAAAACCATGACTCTCACATCGTTTTTGGATAACGGAGTATGCATATTTCTCTTCGGAAAGAGCATAAATGTAGCCTCCGAACCACTGCTTTGTTAAAAACGCCATTTTGAATAAAAACAAAACTTTCAAGCCGCAGACGATAATTTTGACTTTTAAAAACATAGTACAAATGCAATTATTTCTTTTGCAGCTAACGATTTTTTATTACCGCTTACCAAAATCGTCTAAAAAATGTGCTAACAGCCTCTGTATACTCTGTATTGTGTTACGTACCGGGCCGATGCTAAACTGCCAGTAATATGCACAAGGGTTGTCCGATGTCCGAACTTGATGCCAACTCAAACCATGAAGCCCGGTGTGGGGCCGGTGTGACGTTCGACGATATGGGATGGTAGGTAACGTTTTCCGGGAAACCGCCACACAAGTCCACGACCGTCATTCCTCCATAAACAAAATCGAGATTCGTCTGAAAACAATACCCGATGTCATTTGTTCGCCCAGTGACGATAACGTCGACACCAAGCCAGACGGGAAGCCCTGTGTCGAGTGGTTAAAGGAATCCCAGTGGTTGGCCACCGTGCGCGCATCCCTTCCTCATGCAAACTGTTACGGATGGTTTGGCAGGAGACAGGTGCTCTGATAATGGTAGGTAGGTTTGATTATGACTTGCCGTGGCGAACGGGTCCTTATGAAACATTTGCCGAATTTGCCTATTAGTCCGATCTGACGTGCACCTGGATGATCCACTGCCTCTTTGCTGTGTTCTCAGATGGTCCAGCGTCCATTGTGCCACACATCGCTGAATTGTACTGACGTCCTGTCCAACACGATTGGCAATTTCGTGCATCGACAAACAGGGCTCATTTAGTTCTAGGATACGTTCTCGTTCCTCAGACGATAACTGCTGATATTCAGCTCGCTTATTTCTCCGAGGCATTTTCTACCATTCTTCATGTTCCGTTACAACAACAATCTGTCCTTGATAGCATATACAGAGCGAGCCAGCTACTGGCTTTTATAGCCAGAAACTGGGTATCATGTGACCAGATGTGCACGCTCATTTAATCATTTGCATATATCTCTAACATCTACGTATTCTGTAATTTTCACATCGCTACCAGCATTCTTTCATGGTGTTGCAATTTCACTTCTGACGAGTGTAGGGGAAACTCTTGTACCTAGGGCCGGCGATTTTCAAATGGCAGTATCTTTATTTATAACTAACTTACAATAATAAAAATAGTTTGTATATATTACGTGCTTTATTCTCTTTAAATAAAAATCACATCAAGTGTAGAAAAAAAATTTGTAAATGATATTGAAAATTAAAAAAAAATTACAAATGACCCTAGGTACAATAACACTATTGTACCTAGAGCCAGTCATTTGAAAAAACTGAAATTGTTGTTTACAGTAAAAAAAACAAAACAAATGTGACAAAATGTTCGTCGCTTTCTAATGTATGTTTTTTCTCCATTGTCTTCTTAATGATCCTACATAATTTTTCTGTTTCAAACACATATTTCGTAACCGTTTTTTTAACGATCTTTTTTCAATATTTGTGCTTGAATTTCATTTTTCTCGGGGATATCAGTGAGAATTCTACACTTGCCAAGTTTTCGTCCACCTGTTTTTTTCCAGAGGCCATGGCCCTAGGTACAAGACTAGATTATGGCCCTAGGTACAATATGTTGTTGTATTTGGCAAAATGGCTTCCATAGCCAAACACATGCAGAAACCAAACTTTGTTTTTATATCATTTTTTTTCCTTTAATAATTACAAAAATTATCTTCTATACATTAAAACATAAGTTTGCACTTACTTTCACAGAATAAGACTTCAAATTGAAGTGAAAAAATTTAGTTTTGATCATCAAATCAAGACTTTCTTTTCTATTTAACCATAGCTTCGTCTTGCTTTAATTAAAAATGGCTGTTATGATTCGAAACAGTGTTGTCACTTACTCCAATGAGTAAAAATTCTGTAAAATAATAATTATTTAAATAAAGCATGGTGGCCCTAGCTACATGGTGGCCCTAGGTACAAGAGTTTCCAGGGCCCGACTTAGCCCTATTGGGGCCCGGGGCAAAAACTTCTTTGGGGCCCCCCCTCTGCTTCACTACTTCAGTAATGAAGAACTTAATACTTAATTTTCTATTCGATTTGGGGCCCCCCCTCTGATGTGGGGGCCCGGGGCAACTGCCCCGCATGCCCCTGCCTTAGTCAGGCTCTGAGAGTTTCCAGTATATATTGTGACAACGCAAGACTAGAAAATTGAAAGCCATAGCTGGCGACTAGATGGCGGGTCAGTAGACGAAGATTGTATGTTTAAAACGGCGTTGGGAGATTTTCAGCACGCCGATATTTTTGTATCTCAGCTCCGCGCGCTGAGATGTGATTGTAACTTATATTTAAAATGTTGTGTTCTTTTTTGTTAATAAATATGCGTGTGATGTTAATCGTCCATGCTTAGTGCTTTTCGCCTTACACAGTGGATTTCAGTAATAGTCAGCCAACCGGCCAAGCTGTTACAATATATATATATCAATTTATATAAAACAGTTCCGTAACTGACTGACTCACTGACTGACATATAACGCACAGACCAAATCGCTGGACCTAAAGGGCTGAAATTTTGCATGGCGATTCATCTTATAGAGTAGGGGTGCACTAAGAAAGATTTTTGAAAAATTCTTCTTAGATTTTTTTAAATTAAAATTTGAAGCTGCTTTAGTAACTTTTTTAAAGTTTACATTTAAAATAATAATTTGAGGGTTATAAAATTTATTTCACGAGGAAAGATCATAAAAATTCCTTTAAAATAAAATCTTCTTCGAATCTATACCTCCGTTTTCTGAATTTTGGTGAATTTTTAAAGATAAATTTTTAGAATTTAATTTATTAAATGTTGATCGCGTTATTTCTTTTTCTGGTACTTTAAATAAATTTATCGTCACGTGCATAACAACTAAATAGACAAAAAATATATTTTTTCTTGCTAATGCAGCAGATGACTGGACATTCTCCAAAAAAATATTAAAAGACAGTAAAAGATATGTTCCTCAAACTGTACTATATTAACTGTACTATATTCTTTAGTTTGTCCTATTAAATTTAATATGAATATTTTCTTCTACATTATTTTGTTTTTAAAAATATCGCTTACGAGTTTTTTATAAATACATATATTATTACATAAATTGTATATATTGATCGTCGTATTTATTTTATATATATTATATATATATATATATATATATATATATATATATATATATATATATATATATATATATATATATATATATATATATATAGTCGTCTGACTAATTGATATTTAGATGCTTTTGCAAATACCCGATAAATAAAACATTTACAGATGTTGAACAATGGATGGGCATAGGAGGACGATTGAGGAAGTAAAGGACAATTTAGCACGGGCCAGATATAGCGGTAAATAATCGAAGCCCTTTTCATCGCCCAAAATGAATATTATAATATCCTTAAGCACAATTATCTATGAATATTCATGAATAAGGGTGCATTAGAGGAAGGATTACTCTTTGAGGGTACTTAGGATGCGTGGTCTAACACCTTGATATAAAACAATTCCTTGTAAAATTTTAAGGCATTTTACATAAGACATAAGATATGTCTATCAAATCTGTGGAAATATTCAGACACCCCAATGATCCAAAAATGAAACAACATTTTTAAAAAAATTTTCTTAAGTCCTTGAAAGGGGCTAAAAGACTGTTTCTAAAATGAAATCGACTGTAAAACAAAGTTTCAAATTTTTGTGATAACTATAAGTTAAGTTTCGTGTAGAAAAGCAAAGCGAAAAAGATTAAATAAATTTCACAGAATTGATGGGAAATACAACTCTGTGAAAAGTATCATCTTTAATCTTCGTTGTCTTCGCGGTTGACAGTTATCAGAAGCTCTTGAGGGAGAGAGTAAATCAGGTGCGTATCAAAAAAAGTCATCTTTCAGGAACATATAGTGTTCATTATTTTAGTTCGAAACCTGCGGCCAACAGTTTCACTAAGACAGTGTTGGTTTTCTTTTTTCATCAGGTGCTTTTAGTACAGCTCAATTATGTTTTTCTTTTTTTCTGCGTTTTAGTGCTGTCAATTTATTTTAGTTTACCGTCGAGTCTATATGGAGTAATGTTATGGCTGTACTTAATTTTGATTTATGTAAATGTTTATAAATGTTCTTAATACAATTCATTAACACGTATATAATAAAAATGCCTAAGAAACATAAATATTTTCCAAATGACATAAAAGGAAAGAATTGAGTGAAGCAAAGAGCACTTCACCTTATAACAATTTTTCAAACCGTAATCTCTTTCCGTTCAACTGAATTGTTATATTTTAAAAAAAAACACTAGTTTCACTGAAGTTTATTTATAAGAAAATCAATTCATGTTTAACTATCGCTCAAATTCATATTTATGTATAGATAATATTTTGTTAAATATACCGACTGTCTTCGTTGGGAGTTCATTATAAAGATATTGTGCTATTTATCAGGCAATAAATTTAAAAATGAATAAATTGACCTCATTATAACCTTATTGATATTCAGAATGATATAAAGGAACTGGTAAGTAAAAATTTCAGCATATGTAAAAGATACCACATTTAACGTTAAAAATTTGTATTAATAGAAATTTCAGTAGAGTTTTCTGTATGAAAGTTATTGCACTATTAGCAAATTGCGCTAAAATGCTTAAGAATACCTCAGGCGTCGACAGCTAGTTTTACTTCTCTACCGCTAGGCTTTCATACGGCAGGTGTAAAAAGCGAAAACCCTGCGTTTACAATGTTACTTGTGGCAATTTTTTAAACTTAATCCTTTACACTACGCAGCCGTGACTTGTGGCCATTTATTTAAGGGGGGTCTGTATAGATGCCCAGCATTACCCCCTACAAGCGTTTACAATGTATTCATGAACTATAAGAGTGGTTGAGCTTAATTTTGAGTGCCACAGCATGACACTGGGGCCAAATGCACGCAAGGAAACACAGTTCTTCATGGAAGTTACGTTGAAATTTAACTGGTTTTGTGATTTATCTCCGCCATTAAGGAATCCAAAATGGGGTGAATTGAATCTACAACAAACCGTAGCGCTAAGTGTAGACATTATAGAAATGAAGAACATTATAGAAATGAATCCATAACCCAATCTCATCTTTGAGTAGAGAAAAAACGGATTCTTTCTTAGGAGCACTATACTCTATTATTCTTTTAGAGTGGCCTAAATATACAACTTATAGCTAATTACGAATGGCCACAAACACCCATCTTATGAATACGACTGGATACCTTCAGACTCGGGTTCTGTAGACCAGTATCTTGACCATTCGGTCATCTCCCGGCTAGTACTACATGAAATAAAAAACACCACTTTCAGTTTGATGTTTCGACAAAGAAGTCATTGGTTACGTCGTTACAAAGAGCAGGCAATGCGTTTGAATTATAGAACTAAGTTTGCCTTTGAGTGATATGTACTCATTAATTTCTTTAAGTTTGAAGGGTGCTTTCAATAAAGTTTGTAAAAACAAGTCTTTTTCATAGTAAACGAACACTAGTAATATTCTACACTAGTATATGTCTACTACAGAGGCTGTTCGCACATTTTTTTAGACGATTTTGGTAAGCGGTAATAACAAATCGTTTGCTGCAAAAGAAATAATTGCAATTTTACTATGTATTTAAAAGTCAAAATTATCGTCTTCGGCTTGAAAGTTTTGTTTTTATTCAAAATGGTGTTTTTAACAAAGCAGTGGTTCGAAGGCTACATTTATGCTCTTTCCGAAGAGAAATATGCATACTCCGTTAGCCAAAAACGATGTGAGAGTCATGGTTTTGTGATATCTAAAGCGTTGATAGGTAATATCGTCAACAAGAAAGGAAAAAACGTCAAATTGGAGCCTCAAGTGGGACAAAAATTCCAAACAAGTATCCAAGGAAAATACGGACATCTTCGACTATTGCAAAGGTACGTTGTTTAATGTTAAAAGAAAATCCCCCTAGTCAAAAGACAGTTGGAATCATTAAAATGCTCGGTGTCCACTGTAAACAAAATGATAAACGTTCATTTAAATCTTAAGAAAGCGAAAAAACGCAATGTGCATCGTCTTCTTCCAAATCATATCGCTGAACGCAGGACACGCTGCAGAATTCTATATAAGAAGCACTTATCCAAAGAAAAATGGAAAACAATTGTCACAATAGATGAATCATGGGTGTATTTAAATGATTGCAACAAAAAAAGAACCATTTATTATCATAAAAGGGGAGAAAAAATTAAAGTTCATGGTTCAAAGAATCGAAAGAAAGTTTTTCTAAGGGATTCATGATTGTTGCTGGTTTTTCTTATAATGGCAAGTTAAAAATAAAGAGAGTGGAAAAAAATGTCAAGATTAACTCCAAATACTATCAGGAACATATTTTATCGCCAATTTTTCGGAATGAAATACCATCGCTTTACCCACAGTGCCATCAATCTGTGAGACTCCATCAGGACAAAGCTAGCAGTCACACATCAAAATCCACTGCAAATTTCCTAAAAGAAATGGAACAAAAAACTGTTATCAAGGCCATAACCCTTCACTGATATCCCTACTAAATATCCCGATGTATCACCAATGGATTTTTGTGCTTTCGGACTTTTAAAATCTGCATTATCCAAACGTCGTACGAAAACCCTTACAGTACTCTGGAAAGCTGTTCAGGAGGAATGGGATAGAATACCTCTTCTGACACTTCAAAAGGCATTATTATCCTGGAAATTGCATTCCCTGAAATTGCAATTATCCTGGATAGTTCAGAATAAGGGATGTCAAATAGAACATTTAAAACACAAGAATTTTATGTAATTTAGTTTTGTGAATACAATATACATCGTCGAAAAAATGTGTGAACATCCTCTGTAGTATATGAACACTAGTAATATGTCTACTAGTAATATTTATTCAACATATAAAATTTTTAATTGTTCTTCCCCTCTTCCCAGCTTTAGCATGTGGCTCCATCGTTCAAAAACGATACTAAAGTTTGACGAAAGATCTACATTCCTACTTCTATAGATTTTCCGCAACTGCAATGCCATCTAGACCGTTCCTCCAAAGTTTTTAACTTTTGTGACTCTATAGTGGCTTTAATGGCAATAGATTCTTATAATACACTTTACTCTGCTGATATCATTGTGTGTAGGAAGTTGCGGTGCTTAAGCAGCCACCATAAAGATGTCGTTTTACAATGGATCCCGGTTCATTGTCCTTCTTAGTGCCATTAAAAGCCTTATCCGTTAGCCAGTCAATGAAGCCACCCAACAACAGCTCTTTGAAAAAAAATACCAAAAGTCCTGCTGCGTTAAAATCAAAGACATCCTAAATAGACAATGCGTACAGCTGTTGCTTAATTTCGCCTGGCGACCCTCCACGACTGTTTGTCAAAATATCAGTAACGCCTCAAAATTGTCGTTGATCCTTTCTGCGGACTCTGCGATCTTCCGAAGATGATGGATGAGACTCGCCTGCTCTGCTGTCCTGATGTTCGAAAGATTTCTCTTTCCAATCGTTATTGGACAATTACTGAGTTCACTTACTGAGTTCATAGACTATTACTGTAGCCGACTGTTTTGTTGTGCAATATTTTTGCTCTCTTTTATCTATGCTTTTCGGAGCAGTTGTCTCTAAACTGGCCAATAGAAAAAATAATGTTAAGTCTTCCATAAACTTGCACCAACTATGGTGAATTTCGATACAACTCAGTATCTTCTCAGTAATAGATTTTTAACAATTCTCACGATATCAGTTAATAATATTCCAAAGGTGGTCTATTACAGAATGAATATATGTGAAACTTAAAAAAAAATGATATTCCAGTGCCTTACATGAGCAGTTACATGGGAAGAAATTTTAGCCTCGTTTGTCAAAATGTAAATAACAGGTAACGAAATGCTTCTACTAAAAATTTAAATCGCCTATCCAAACTATAAACTTTCATCATTATTCCTAATCTTATATGGTATTTATGCATGGAGCATCTAACTATCCGGTATCGTTATGTAACAAAAGTCTAGAAAATAATTAACATGAAATAATAGTAAAAACATATTTCCAAGAAATTCTAAATATTAACTTGAGTTTGATGACGTCTCAAATCTATTTTAAACTTTGTTTGTATTTTTGTGTTACACTCTGCTCTGATTTACTGCACTACTGGATAATATCAGAAAAATATTAAAAAGTTTCCTTATTAGTTTCTTAAAAGGCATAAAGTATTACTGTGTGGGGAGTACATTAATCGGGAAGAAGAATATGTTATTAATTAATTTATATTCGTGTAAACCTTACGATTTGAATTACTTTTATAAGTATTAAGACAAGTAATTTTTTTTAATTTTTGGTACTCTGAATGACTACATAAAATTCTCCAATGTGGAAGACTGATATGTTCATTATAAATGACATCTGGGTGCTTCAAAGACTAAAAAATACTGATGTTTGTTTACCAGTGGGGTTTAACCAGCAAAGATAATTCATTTTTTCCATAAAATGATCGGCAGGTTAAGAATTCACTCTCACTGAAGCCTGGGAGAAGGTAATGTTAAAAATTTCCCGGCTTAACTAAAAATCAGCAAGTGACATGTATTTTGCAATTTTACTCCTAACACACCGTTGACCGGTACCGAGTCAACTCGTTATTATTTTCATACGAAAATGGGAAGGTAATTTAGGATAAAGGAAAGTAAAATTGAAGAAATTTTTGTTATTTTCATACGCAAATGTTAAATGTAATTTTGGATAAAGGAAAGTCAAATTGAAGAAATTTTTGTTAATTTCATACGCAAATGTTGAATGTAATTTAGGTTAAAGGAAAGTCAAATTGAAGAAATATTTGTTATTTTCATACGCAAATGTTTAATGTAATTTTGGATAAAGGAAAGTCAAATTGAAGAAATTTTTGTTATTTTCATACGCAAATGTTGAATGTAATTTTGGATAAAGGACAGTCAAATTGAAGAAATATTTGTTATTTTCATACTCAAATTTTGACTGTAATTTAGCTTAAAGGAAAGTCAAATTGAAGAAAATTTTGGAGGAACTGAACGTATTGTTTTACTTGGAAAGTAACTTTACTATGCCCTGAATGAGTTTCAGGGAGAACCTCACATATCATCATTTAAAATGTGAATCTCAGACTCCCATATAAAGGAAACAGATTTCAGAAAACAAAAATGCCGTACTTTATTCCAAAAATTTGATTCTTTGCCGGTGACTTGCGTGTATATTTAAATAAAATGGCCTGTCAACAATGTGTTAAAGAGTTTAAATTTTTTTTAAATAGAATATTTAGGCTTAAAACAATAGTACTTTAACATACTACTTGATGAAAGTATTTTGTTAAATCCGGGTAAAATAAAAATATATCTTATCGGTGAAGGGAAAAAAAAGATGTCTGTTAACTTCATGAAACCAATTAAAAACAGCAACAGAAAAACTGTGCTTTGAAAGAGAAAGAATGGAGCAATGAAAAAAAAGGCCACATGTTGGACACTTTGTAAGACTTATCTGGACAAGTCAGGGGTGGAGAAGGGGGTGAGTTTCAAATGGAAAAGAACAAAGTAAAGAAAGCTAAGACCATGGATAGAAAATGTCACTCCAGGGAGTGGTTCGCCTTTAATCTTATCTGTGTTGACGGTTGACAGGTATCTAAAGCAACGGGGACAGGAGGGGGGGGTCAGTCAGGTGTGTATTTGAGAGCACCTAAACGCCATCTTTTATCATTTCCAATGTTTTTAAGTGTTTTTTTTCCTTTGTGGAGTTACGAACATTTTAGTTCCAGGACATTTTAATTTCTTAGTTTTTGAAACAAGTGGTTTTGTCATTTCTCAATTAAAGTGCTTTCATTTCTTTTTTTCGTTATTTTTTTCCCAGTTAATGTTCTTCACTTTCGTATTTTTCAACGCTGGAAAGATTTGAAAAAAATAACCACATATCTGTTCTATGATTTAAAATTTATCATATTTCAACGTCTTACTTTTATTTATCCTTATAGATGGAGTTGCAGTAAGATCGCCCAGTGAACAAACAGACCGGGTTAGAATCCAAAAAGGGTGAATTTTTATGAGAGTAGTCGAAAGGAAATTCGTGGAAATAATTTTCTTATGATTGCTGCTATTCTTGATATTATTTTATATTTTCAATAAATAATCTTTTCCGATCTTAGTCTATCCTTTTTAACCAATAAATATATTTATTCTACTCTTTTATTTCCAGGTTTTCGCACAGTTTTAAAGTTTTCTCTTAATTAAACAGTACTTTTTACTTTAGAAAAATTACACAGGTCGGCAAAATTTGAGACCCTAAAAAGTGTTTGCAATGCAATGACTGAATTTTATATTATTTGTTGTGCTGATTTCAAATATGACATCCATTTTTCTCAATCACGTAAGGGTTTTTCACAAAATGGCATTGAATAGATGGACAAGAAAGCCTACTGTACATATTCTGGGGAGAAGAAGGTCTTTTCAAAATATGTGTTTTATTTACGAATGAATTAATAATCAAACAATTGGAAATGATTTGCTAAATATATATTAATTATAAATTATATTAATTATAATATTTAATGGTTACCATTGTTTAATACATCCTGGATTCATTATATCCTTAATGCTTTCTTTTCTTTTTTCCCTGAAAGCTCGTTTTGGCACTTTGGTGTAATCAGTACGCGGGAATTCTCTGTGTAGCATCCAACAGTAGTCCCCAGCATATTGACTTTCCATCTACCTTGGTATATAAGCTCCATCTCTTTGATATCTTGGTGAAATCTTTAACCCTGTTCTTCACTAATTGCACCAAGATCACAAACTGCACCAAGAAAGGAAAGTATCCCAAATGCGGATTTAAAAAAATGCACTTTAAAACTCATTGAACAACCCAAGTCTTTGAATTTCATTAACATGTTTTCCACAAAAAATTTTTAGTTGGGGTCCTTAACATTGCAGAGGAATTTTGAGACGACTTACTTGAAATCTCTCCAGGCCTCTTTTTTCCCTCGAAAGCATTTTCATTTCAAACACTTCATCTTTAAAAAAGTTTCCGAATATCTGGACATACGAAAACACCTTCCTGTTTTTTTGCTTCCAACAGTCCTGGAAAATTGTTGCCTAGATATTTAAAGCACTCTCCTTGTTTTCATAGAGCTTTAACAAATCGTTTCATGAAGCCAAGCTTGATGTGAAGTGGAGGCAACTGGACTTTCCTGGGATCAATCAAACTTTTCTTTACTACATTTTAGTTTATAGGTGTTAATGCTTTCCTTTGCGGCCACTTCATTTTGAACCAATGATTCTTTTTATCCTGACTGTCCCATTAACACATGAAGCAAGCGTACTTGGTGTGTCTTGCTTGTTGACCAAGAAGCATGGAAAGCACTTTTAGATCACCGCATATCATCCATCCATGTTCTTTATATTTCAAATAGGTGAGAATCAGAGCTAAATTCTTGTAAGATTCTTTCAGATACACAGAATGTCTAGTGGCACTGAAGCATACTTGATGCCATTAGGCAGAAGCACTGCTTTGAGGTGTCTTTTTGAGGAGTCAATAAAGAATCTCCACTCGTTCACGTCATACTGTATATTAAAATCCTCCATCAATCCAGTGACATTGCTACAGAAAAACCAAGCCACTATCTCGAGAAAAGTATGGAACGAAATCTGTTTCTCTTTTTCTGAACCATGAGAAAGAGGTGCCAGGAGCCAGTAAATTCTTTTGCTTTAGCCTAGAGCCAAGAGTTTGGCAGATTATTTATATTGTTTTGGCACCAGACACAGAAAAATCTCTAGTTTTATCCAGTAATGACGACTTATGACACTATATGCTCATCCCCTTCCTTAATTAACACAATCGATTGGTGGCTACGAAAATCAAAATTTTCAATTTTTGAAATTTTCCATTTTTTGAAAAAATGGTACGTCATGGAATATTTTTACTATTTTTCATGAAATCAGCATCCAAAAATCTATCAGTATCAGCTATTGGGTTCTAAACACTCTTTTGGTTGCAGGCCTGTGTTATCAGTGCTGCAGCGAAAGAAGAAGAAGAAAAAAACCACACTTCTTCTATATGATTTGGAATTATTCGTATTTGCGTGTCTTTCTTTTATTTATCCTTATAAAAAATGTGATAAAACCACTGATTAACAATGACACATGGTTCGAGTAAAAAGGAAGAAAAACTATTTAATTGCTTGTTTCTAACATGTTAAAAAGTGAGGAATGAATAAGTTTTAACGTAGGATTACGTTCCTCCTTAACGATGCTGCGGAAAGCAAAATTTCAGATATCTTGCGTCGAGGGTTATAATTTTGGCAGCACGTCAAACCCAGTCTGCATCGCTTGGGCAAGCAGTAAACAGTTAAGTAGAAAAGTACCGAAATGCGTCGAAATTGTGACATATATATATATATATATATATATATATATATATATATATATAATATGCATACAAAAGAGGTAAGCAACGGTAAGTAATCCGACGTTAATAACCCACGGTAGTTTCGTTAGAAGAGACTACCTGATTTTTTTTAATGCATAACTTGTTGTCGTTTTCCATTGAGGGATACTCGCCTATTAAGACATTTGCACTTAATCCGCGGGGGCACAGAAACCAACCGCTGGTGTTACCTCAAATTTAACCGAGCGCCCCCTAGGGCTACATCTGGGGAATCGTACCTTCTTCCACCCTCTCTGACCTCATAGAAGGACTTTCCGAACGATGCATTTAACATACCCATATAGGACCTAGACAAGAAGGTAGTTAACTGCGTCGTAGGGATTCGAACCTAGCACCCCTAGTTTCATGCCCAACACGCTATCATGGCCTCCTCTGTCTTTTAATCTATATTACTAGAAAAGAGCAAAACAGCTCATTATAATTTACAAAATTATACTATCTTTAACGAAATTTTGTTACTACCCTGATCGATAAAACACATTTATTATAACTTTCTTTTTCCCAAATTTGACTTAATTCGAACATTTTCTCTTAATTAAACAGTACTTTTCCCCTTCAGGAAACATTTTATATAAATTCAAAAAATGTAAAATTGCGTTATATTGGATCGGAATTTTTCCCATTAAATTATCGCCCGCCATTATTTTTCAGTATCTGGGAAATGATAATATTCATTACTGTCAAGAAGTCTGACAAAGTACGGAGTATTTTCATATGAATTAATTAAATGCGTATTATTTCTTCGCTGTTTTTTTTTCTATAATATGGTCGACATTTTGAAAATAATGATCCGAAAGAGAGTATCATGAGTGTAATATACGAGTCACTTTCTGATTTTGTATTTATATTGAGTTATTGAGCCCGAAGTATCCTGGTGGTACGTGTTGGCATTCGGTGCCGAAGTTGCTCGTTTCAAATGCCGAATTCCTTCATTAAATACATTTGTCTAGGCAAAGATATGACACGTTGATTCAGTAGACCGGAAAGTCCCTCTATTATGGAAGAGGGTACGATTCCCGCAGAGGCATTCGGTGAATATGCAGAAGGCACCTGGCTAAGACGCAATCCGACACTTCTGATGCCACTGTAAATCAGACCCGCACTCCTAATCTCGGAATTGTCTACATGAACCTGATCTGGAACACTTAACGTCAAGGGGGTATTAGAAAAATCAACAACAATGTAGTTATTATCCCAGAATAAGTAGATAAAACTCTTAATAAAGATTTTAATAAATTACAATGCATGCATGCTATGAATTAATTGCTAAATATTCAAAATATCTTTTGAGCCACACAAAAGGAAATAAATTACTTTCTAAAACTGTTTATCTCATGACGTCTTCGATAGACTTTTATTTTTCCCTCTGTCTACTCAGAAAAAATATCGATTATCTATATATACAGAGGCTGTTCACACATTTTTTAGACGATGAAAATTGTATTCACAAAACTAAATTACATAAAATTCTTGTGTTTTAAATGTTCTATTTGACATCCCTTATTCTGAACTATCTTTCGACACCGCAATTTCCAGGATAATAATGCCTTTTGAAGTGTCAGAAGAGGTATTCTATACCATTCCTTCTGAACAGCTTTCCAGAGTCCTGTAAGGGTTTTGGGCCGACGTTTGGATAATGCAGATTTTAAAAGTCCGAAAGCACAAAAATCCATAGGTGATACATCGGGAGATTTAGTAGGGATATCAGTAAAGGTTATGGCCTTGATACCAGTTTTTTGTTCCATTTCTTTTAGGAAATTTGCAGTGGATTTTGATGTGTGACTGCTAGCTTTGTCCTGATGGAGTCTCACAGATTGATGGCACTGTGGGTAAAGCGATGGTATTTCATTCAGAAAAATTGGCGATAAAATATGTTCCTGATAGTATTTGGAGTTAATCTTGACATTTTTTCCACTCTCTTTATTTTTAACTTGCCATTATAAGAAAAACCAGCAACAATCATGAATCCCTTAGAAAAACTTTCTTTCGATTCTTTGAACCATGAACTTTAATTTTTTTCTCCCCTTTTATGATAATAAATGGCTCTTTTTTTGTTCCAATCATTTAAATACACCCATGATTCATCTATTGTGACAATTGTTGTAAATTTTTCTTTGGATAAGTGTTTCTCATATAGAATTCTGCAGCGTGTCCTGCGTTTACCGATATGATTTGGAAGAAGACGATGCACATTGCGTTTTTTCGCTTTCTTAAGATTTAAATCAACTTTTATCATTTTGTTTACAGTGGAAACCGAGCATTTTAATGATTTTGCAACTGTACTTTGACTAGGGGGATTTTCTTTTAACATTAAACAACTTACCTTTGCAATAGTCGAAGATGTCCGTTTTTTCCTTGGATACTTGTTTGGAATTTTTGTCCCACTTGAGGCTCCAATTTGACATTTTTTTCCTTTCTCGTTGACGATATTACCTATCGACGCTTCAGATATTACAAAACCATGACTCTCACATCGTTTTTGGATAACGGAATATGCATATTTCTCTTCGGAAAGAGCATAAATGTAGCCTTTGAGCCATTGCTTTGTTAAAAACGCCATTTTGAATAAAAACAAAACTTTCAAGCTCTAGACAATAATTTTGACTTTTAAAAACATAGTACAATTGCAATTATTTCTTTTGCAGCAAGCGATTTTTTATTACCGCTTACCAAAATCGTCTAAAAAATTTGCGAATAGCCTCTGTAGGGTACGTAAATTTCGCATTAAAAACATCGAAATTTCGCAAAAAAATTACAATATATAAAGTTTCGCATTCATTCGCAATATATATATATATATATATATATATATATATATATATATATATATATATATATATATATATATATATATATAAATTCAAAATTTTCCGCGCGTATTAAAAAGAAATCACAATTTTACTTACTTGGTTAGATAACTATCAAAATTATTAGTTGAATGCTAACATTGTAGTTGTCTCGGCATGCTCTTAAATATTTAGCAATATGTAATAACCCAAATTTGTGGGTGAAATCTCTCAGTTAAAGACCATGGATTGTCTTAGATAAGCAATTATGTCAATAAATTATTACTATTATTACCTAATTTCGCTTAAAAAGCCTTTAATCACCGAGATTTCGCAGAAAAGTAGTAATAAAATAATTTTCGCATTTATTCGCATCTGTTTCGTAAATACGAAAATTAAGTATCCCTATCTATATATTTAAGTTGCAAAACCGACCTTTCGGGAAGTCCGTTAGAGAAAACTACTGTATCAATTTACGTCATTTTGGTCTTAAAAAACTGTAACCTGTAGATTTGTCAAATTTGTTTTTTGTAACCGCAATTTCTGTTAAGTAGTGATAATTTGTATTTAAAGATTGATTTCTGCGCATGCTCAGAGACATGTTTTAATAATAAGCACGTTTATTCCAAGAAGTCTCTATAGATCTCTCTTTGTCTCTCTCTCTGCCATTTTTATTTTTATGATAATTATGTTTGTGAAATATAAGATTAAACCTGATGGAAATGGTTTATTTCGCGCTGTTTAATTAGCGGTAATTTACAATTTAAAAAAGTGCTATCTGTGCCATGCTCAGTGGCATTTTTAAATCTCGCTTTAGATACTCACTAAGCACGAGGCCGCTTAAATACATTAATTTATTTCTGCGGATTATCATGATTTTCAACATTTGGCAATAATGTGTTGAGTATAATTTGTGTATTAGTGAATTTATTTACTATCTAGCCGTCATGTTTTGACGGGTACCAACTAGTTAACTAGTTTCAGTTGCACTAAATATACTCTAAAGGCCTGCTCACATTGCTTTCGAAGTGTTGCATTACGTTACAACGTTGGTGCCAAGAATTTTCACATGACCTGTGATTGGTTTGATGTATGACTTGATCAATTAACTGAGTCCTGTATTGGGTTGAAATTTTAACACTGGCGCTACGTGATGCTCTGATTTCATTGGGAAAAGGCCGTTAATATGGAAGGGTATGACTGATTATTAATTATTGAACATTTATGCATAAAACTGTTTTTAGTTGAGGATTCCAGAAACTTTTTATTACATTTACGTTACTATGTACCGCATGAATACAACTCTAAAATTATAATGAAAAATTGAGAATCTCATTAGTGGATGTAATGATGTGTGTTAGTGGTATATTGGCCAGAATACCGTTTCGGAAGAAAGCGAATGTTCCGTGTTTGATATCCGAGCCAACTAGTTCTATATTAAATGAAGAAAAAATTGATAAATGTGATGAAGCGCAAACAGTCGTTAAATACACAGCAATTAGTCAGTCTACTTCATATAATTAATTATAAAAGAAAAGCTGCCAATAAATTATAGAAGTGAAAAAAGGAAATGACCAACTTGAGGAAAATCAGTACTTAGAATAAATACTTGTTGTGCATTTTCGGATATTAAAATCATAAAATTTTCGAGTGCTGGATGAAGATTAAAATACGAACTTAAATGTTAACTCTATGGGATGGATCTTTTTATTATTCTGGAAACTTCTCAACTCGCTTTCGTATTTTGATTGCTGACACAAATACGTCATTCAATGAATTACAAATGGTTTTCATATGGTTTCCTTCGCTTACGGACACCTGATTTTCAGTTAGTTATTTATAAGGCAACTTTTATTAAGACTATTGTAGTAAAGGATATATAAAAGATAGCAGGTAAATACTGCCATGTGAGATAAATTTGTATTTTGTTATTGGTACCGCATTGGTATAGAGCATTATTATTTCAAATTTGGCAATCTTCTGGTTAAATATGCAAATACTTAAGTAAGTGATTTTAAATATTAATTAACCTTTTCAGGGGTAACAACGTCCACCTTTCTTACGATGCAAATTTTTCTCCGACTTTTTTTAACCTATAAAATCTTCAAAACTTTCCTTTTAAAGGTTGCAAAATATTTTTACTTCTTTAAACTTATATAAGATGGCAGCACTAGCCATTTTCTGCTCATTTAACTGGAATACATTGAATGCAAAGGGGAAAAAAGGACTAGATTTAGCCATTTGCTTTGTGCAAACGGCGCCCCTCAAAGGGTTAAAACAATAGCTTTCATTATCATTTAGCTAATCCGATGAAACATGATTGTCCTCAGTGGTGAAAATATCAAAACAAACGCTTCAAAACATTTTATTCCATTTACGAATGTGCCATTCAAGATTATAACGAAGTGTGACGCTATAATAATTCCCAAAATTAGATATTTAGAGAATGTTTATGAAAGGGTGTGTGAAACAGCCTATTACATACGCATATACTCTGGTTGACGCAGAACAATGAAACAAGCCTCATTGGAGTACAGTTCTTGGAAAAAGACCGACATAAAAATGTTAAGATGCCTTCTTTCAGTCCGTCGAATTAAAAGAAAGGGGTGGGGGGTGTGATTAGGAGGTCTCGAAACCAAAATAAAAAAAAAGCAAAATTAATTATGAAATACAAATAATATAAAATATAAAACGCATTACTGTAAAAAAAAAAAGCTTGTGCAAGCAAAAATTTTCCCACTTAGCCGATGAGCAAAAACTGACAAAAGAACAAAGTATAAAGAATTAAAGCCAACAATGATATTCTCACGGAATTTTTGTATCACAGACATATTTGTTATGTTTTACAGCTTTTCATGCAGAAAACATTACATTAAGGAACTCACCTGCAATCACAATTTATTGTATTGTATTTAGACATCCTCTCAATTTTAGTCTTTGCTTGGGGTATTTATTCTTTACTGAATAACAAGGCTGTCTTTCTCTGCCGCATGTGTTCGCTCATTTCCTCAGTGAGTTGATGACGTCCCAGAAACAAAATGAATATAAGCAAAGCTGAAAGAAGAGATATAATCTGGTTGGATGATAGAATAAGATTTCAGAAGAGTTTCACGTCTAGAAAGCATAATACTTGGGTGCATAAGATTGGAAGTATATTCACAATAATAGATAAAATTAATATATGTTGATCTGAATACAGCGGTGTAGTGACAGCTTTATCGTAAACCATTTAATTAGATTCTTATATAATGGCTTGTATCTTTGTTTTACTTCTCACATAGCTTCATCAATAAATATAATTTAACTCAGTATTTTTAACTCAGTGATATGAGGTAAGAAAAATACTTATACAATTATCACGCTGGGCAGAGGACTGTAAACATGATATTTTTTGTATACAGGGTGATTTTTTTTTAAACTGACACTACTCAGAGCCATCTGTGGCTCGATCTATCAACCGAAATTCCACCAAAATTGATAGTGGGACTAAGGACGACATGGGAAAGAGTTCCCATGAAGAAAATAATTAGTTCCAAAAGTCACCGATAGGGGAAGATATGGCGCTATTGTTCAGGCGCTAATTATCAGGCGAACCCGATAATTTGCACTAAACGCAAGTAAAATATCAAAATGCAAATTCACGACTATGTAGTAGACAGCAGCGCCAGTATTTCAGGCTATAAAGATAAGGGGTGAATATTGAAAAACTTGTAATAAGCAGACAAATGAATAACAAAAAAATATTCACTTGAACACCGCTTTATGAAACAAATTCACTTCTCCCCCTTCAATGTCATCTCCATCCTGAGGGACGACCATATTGCATCTTGAACACTAAGTTCTCAACGACCGACCTTAACATGTCACCAGGAATGGTTATCACAGTCTGCGATATGTTGTCCTTTAGGGCCGCCCAGTTACAGTCTTCACCAAGATACACCTTGGACTTTAAATAACCCCACGGAAAGAAATCACATGGGTTAGATCTGGAGAGCGAGGTGGTCATGCAAGTGGGAAAAAGCGACTGATGACCCTTTCTTCTGTAAAGCGAGGACGCAACAGATTCCGCACCGATCTTTATAAGTCAAAATAATGGCGATGTTGTCGACTACGTAATCATGAATTTTCATTTTGACGTTTTACTTGTGTTTTATGCAAATTCTGGAGTGAGCTGACAATAACAGCGCCACATATTCCCCTATCGGCGACTTTTGGAACTAATTTTTTTTTCAAGGAAACTCATTCCCATGTCGTCCTTAGTCCCTCTATCAGTTTTGGTGGAATTCCGCCCGATAGATCACGCTACAGATGGCTCTGAGTAGTGTCAGTTTAAGGGGGTCTGGGACACATTTTAAATTTTTTTAAATTTATTTACTCTTAGTACAGATGACTCTTAGTAGTGTCAGTTTTAAAAAAATCACTCTGTATAATGCTAAATTTGTCTTAAAATATGTCTAATTGTTTTCACAAATTAATTTTCCCTTCTTAAAAGCCAGAATTTTTTTTCCTCCAGAAAATATATATATAACACAAAAGTTTTGCGTGTGTACTTAACTACTTTTCTTCCCTTGTCGACATACTAAGAAATTCACAAAAGCAAATCAGTGAAAGAAACCGTTAAGAAGTGCGTTTTCATTTTCTTTAAATTTAAGCATAACAAAGCCACGGCATGAAAAAATGTAGAAAAACAAACATAATATTTTCTCCCGTAGAGCCGTAGGCACCAAAGAAAAACATAAGTGAAACGTTCAAAAAAGATGAAAGTTATTCCCAGGCAATCTCAGATGCACACTTGAAGTATCTCATTCTTCTATTTTACACAGACACTTGTGAAAAGTCAAGACAGTGTAAATTAAACAACAATCTATTCCCTTGAGTGATGATTTACATTCAGACTCTTTAATTTACTTTTCATATTTCACCTTTTTTTTAGCTACCTTCATGACAAAAAATATTTTTCCCTTTCGCATTGTTTTCTGTACAATATAAAATTTCTATTTTTTCTTTTAGCATGTGCGTGGTACGTCTAGGTACTTTCCAGTTTAACTCTTTTAAACAAATTTAAATATAACGCTTCATTATCATTTATATCTTCATATAATGTTAATTAGGAAATTAGGTATGCGCTAAAGATTTTGAACACATGATCATTTGAATAATAGGTAGACTAGATTTGTATTTTTATTTCGGTTTCACCATACTGTGTTAACGAAAGATTCTAAAAAAAAACATTAATAGTTTTAAAACGTTAAAAGATTTTTTGAAATAAAAATTAAACTATTTTGCATGAAGGATGAAATGAGTATTTTTCATGAATGTTTACGCTCTATTAAAAGAAAACCGACAGAATTTAAAATAAAGCTCTTTCAAATTCCAAATCAGCAGCACTCTTTATTCTCACAAAATGCCACAAAATTTATCGTACCGGGAAGGCTCTGATCACTTCAGTTTATTTGGTTCAATACCCTAAATCTTTTTTTTTTTAATTCTAAGGACGTGAAAGTCTTTGAAGTAACATCGTCAAATATTGAATATTGGCATATTACATATTTATATTAAATCATTTGTAAAGGGTATTAGGAGATTGACTGCCAGGTAATTTTACCCTATAACTAATTAATACATAAATTTAAAAATATGGTGGTATATTTAAACTACAGGGTGATTTTTTTAAAAAAACCTGCACTACTCAGAGCCATCTGCAGCGCGATCTATCAGGCGGAATTCCAGCAAAATTCATAGAAAGACTAAGAACGACATTCGAAAGAGTTTCCGCGGAAAAAAAGTTCTAAAAGTCACCGATAGGGGAAGATATGGAGCTTTTATTGCGGCGCACCCAAGAATTTGCATAAAAGGCAAGTAAAACATCAAAATACAAATTCACGACTATGTAGTCGACTGCAGCGCCAGTATTTCGTTCTATAAAGCTAAGGGACGAATACCGAAGAAATTGTAAGCAGACAAATGAATAATAAGAAAATTTCACTGCAACACCACTTTATGCAGCAAATTCACATCACTCTCCTTCAATGTGACCACAGTCCTCGAGGATGACACATTGTATCCTGAACACTACGTTCTCAACGGCCAAGCGTAACATGTCACCAGGAATGTTCACCGAAGTCCGGGATATGCTGTCCTTTAGGGCCGCCAAGCTACAGACTCTACCATGATACACCTTAGACTTTAAATAACCCCACAGGAAAAATGTCTCATGGGTTATGTCCGGGGAACGAGTCACTTTTTCCCCGTTGCCAAGCAAGTGGGAAAAAGACAACTGATAACCCTTTCTTCTATAAAGCAAAGGCGCACAGATTCCGCACCGATCTTTACAGCCCAAAATACTGGTGCTGATGTCGATTACGTAGTCATGAATTTGCTTTTTGATGTTTTACTTGCCTTTAATGCAAATTCTCGGTTGCGCTCACAACAACAGCACCATATGGTCCCCTATCGGTGACTTTTGGAACTTTTTTTTCACGGAAACTCTTTAAGAAATAGACTAATGGGAGATTTACACTTTGGGTAAGTCAACTGAATTTCAACTAAAAAACCATAAAATATTTTTTCAATAGATAAAATAGAAGAAGTGTACCTTTTTAAAATCAGTTTCACGTTTACTTCAGTCTGATGCCCTTGCTTCCTACTATATACGGTACTTTTAGGTAACTGTCTCCTTTAAATTTTTGAAAGAAATAGGTGGTTAATAATCTATAAACTCTGAATGGGCCTCGTTTGGTGAGTCCACTGAATTTTTAAATCTTTATTTTAATCTCTTTGGTTGATTTCCATCCTAATTACTCTGTTCAACTGAAAAGCTTCCAGGCAAAAACAACACCTAGAATTTATCGGAAAAAGAAACTTATAACCGTTTAAAGTGGCATCACACACACACACTGATTTTTTTTCTGGAAATTCGATCATTAGTAAGACGTGCCCCACGGCAGACGATAAAAATCATCTATTATGTTAGGTAGTTTTGAGTATCCCCCTCCTTTTTGAACAAGATGGAAAAAATTGGCCTCCATATCCAGTACGTCTGTGTTCACCCAGTAGATTGCAAGTAAAACCAACCCCAAACGACGCTTGGATTGACACTTGTGAAGAAACACAACAACATGAAGTACGTGGATGCAGAAAATATAACGAATCACTTCAGGCAGCTGCCTGTCTACGGTTCGTAAGACTATATCCTCTTTCCCGTTAAAAAGTCTCATTTACGCTCTTACAAGGCTGTTACTGATTATTACATTTTCTGACAAGAGGAGAACATGAAAAGTCAGACCCCTGATTTACACAATTATTCATTTCACAACCAACAAAATTACTTTATTACATCTCCTACATATAAAGTCCTTTTGCGGACATATTAAGATTTCTTATCCACAGCTCCTCATTCCTCACTTCTTAAGTTTTTAATTACTTAATCGATCAGTTTTTATTAAAATCTATTATTTTTAAGTATATAACTTTCATATATCATTTCTAAGTTTTTTTAGGTCACCCATTAGGCTAGGCAAAGTACCTACTGTTAGCCTGATAGTCAGAAACCTAGAAAATCGCTCCTAAATACACGTAGTTCCTCTAGTGTTATCTCTTTTAAAGCTAGAATGTTTCAACGATATATGAAGAAAAGACCAAATGCTTTTAAATTAGCATTAAATATGTGTATAAATGTAAGTGTATATATATATATATATATATATATATATATATATATATATATATATATATATATATGTGTGTGTGTGTGTGTGTGTGTGTGTGTGTGTGTGTAATATACCCATTACATCACGTCCTTAAAACATAACCTGAAATGGAAAACTAGCTCATATTCACATGGCGGGAGCTAGACTCAGCCTGAAAGGAATAAAAAATTAAATTTGGAAGCAGTCTGGCCGAATCGTTTATCAGAGCGACAGAAGAACATCCGTTCATTTCAGAACGGCTCGGAAGTAATATCACCTTTCAACATTAAACGCGAGGGCGAGTTAGACATGTGAAAACTATTTGTAGGGTCAGCTGATTTTGGGGCTCGCGATTCTAACCCTCTCCTGAATCCGAACATATACACGTGTAGAAATGCAAAGTCAGGCGATTTATGGGAAGTTCTGTGGCTAAGGGTTTTAAAGCTTTAAATTAATATTACTGGGGATTGGATTTAGGAAAGGGAATTTAAATGATAGTGTGGATGGCATAATATTTAAGATATTACTTACAACACACACACACACACTCACACACACACATATATATACAGATAGTGGACAAAATAATACGAACACCTGTGAAATAATGGAAAATCTTTATTAATAGGGGGTTGGACCACCCTTTGTCTGAAGTACAGATTTAATGCGACGTGGTATAGATGCATAAAGGTCATGGAAAATATTTAAAGGAATATTAAGCCATTCCTGCTGCAGAGCGGTTTCTAATTCCGAAAGTCCTGATGGAGGTGGAAATCGGGAACGAAGTTTGGACTCCAAATATTGCCATAAATGTTCAAAAATATTCAAGTCCGGAGACTGAGGGGGCCAGGCGAGATGTTCAACTGCATCGTTATGCTCTTCGAACCATTCTTGAACACACCTAGCAGTGTGGATAGGGGCGTTGTCGTCTTGAAAAAGCGGTCGCTCTCCAGGGAATACAGTCTGGACAATAGTATGGACATGATCAACTAGAACGCTTAGATAGTGATTGGATTTGATCCTCCCATGCCGAATAACAAGTGGCCCAATACCGCGCCAAGATTTCGCACCCCATACCATAATGGAGCCACCCCCATGCTTCACAGTCGGCAAGAGGCATTCAGGATGAAACGCTTCTTTGGGCGTTCTCCAGACATAAACGCGTCCGGTCGTCTGAAATAGGGTGAATGACGATTCATCTGACCATATTACCTGTTGACACTGCTGTGGGGACCAGCCTTTGTGATCTCTGCACCATTGGCGTCGCTTGAAAGCATTAATTGCTGTCACCAAGGCTTTGCGAATTGCCACTCTGCCATAAATGTTCGCAGCATGAAGTTCCCTTTTGACAGTTTTTGTTGAAACGGGGTCCTGGAGATGACTGTTCATTTCGGATGTTATGTCGGATAAAGATTGCTTGTGCTTTCGTGCGACTATGCGCTTCAAGACCCGTCTATCCCTATCAGCAAGCTTGAACTTTCGGCCACTGTTGTGCTTTGAAGACGTCGTCTTACTCTCTTTCGTGTACGCTGTCATAACGGCTGATACCGTACTCCTTGCAAACCCCAAAAGGTTTGCTGTTTCCGTAATCGATGCTCCACTTAAACGCGCTCCAACTATCATTCCTCTTTGGAACTCTGACAGGTCTGACATTTCAACTTATCACAGACAGTTCGATAGAATCATACAACGTAGGTGACTGCTGTTGAGAGACTGATACCTTCCTCTTCACGCTCACTAGGTGGCAGACTTCTGTTGCAGGTGGCTCGGCTGTACAGCAGGTGTGAAATACGTCATACTTTTTCACAGGTGTTCGTATTATTTTGTACTCCATCTGTATATATATATATATATATATATCGTGGTATTCGTCTGTAAATTAGAAACTGAGATTCAGAGAAAATTATATAAGATACAAACTTCTCCCTCATTATTAATGAAATCACAGACAAAGTTTGATAAGTATTGTACAAAAATATTTTTCCGTTTGAACACTTTACGTTTATTTATGAGAAGGTCTGTATAAAGGCATATGAAAAAGTAGTTCTCCATAGATAGGTCCAATAACTTTAAAAGAATTTAGTGGAAAGCTTATCCTTAAAAGAAAATTAATTAAATATTTAGAAACAAATATATTTCAATTTAGATATGTCATATTCACCGGATAGAAGGGAAAAACTTTTAAGCTTTTTCACTCTCAACAGTTTGCTACAGGCGTGTAAAAGTAGCAGAAACGTTCGAAAATAAAACAGTATATCTAGGCTTTCTTTGATACACACCTGACTGGAACCCTTTTTCTGTGCTTTTCAAAAGACTATCAGCGATGAAGACAGCTCCAGCTAGATAAGTCTTTTCATGGAGTGACATGCTTGTTATTTTTCTTATTCTTTTATATCGCCCCCTTTCACATCGCCATCAAAGCTCGATATTTATTTTTAAATTTTCAGAAATGTGTTTATCTTGAACTGTTCATCTTTAAAACTGTTTTTCTCTCCTTTAAAGCTTTTTTTATATGGGTTCTTCCCTATTTTGTTTCATATGAAATATTAAAATGCTACCTTACATTCTTCGAATTAAATTATACTGTACTAGTTTTAATAATTTGCCTAGGATTATAATGTCTAGAACTTGAAGAAATAGGAAAAATAAGGAATAATATATTAAAAGCAATTCACGGGCGTATATAGTTTACCAGTGTTCATTATATATCAGTTTCAGGTAAACGTACTTCATTGAAACTTTGAAAATTTATGTATAATTTTAATGATTTATGAAACGCGATATTTTTTGCTGTTTTTTTGGCGGGTGAATATGTGTTATCTTTAACATAAAATCTCTGCCACAAACAACTTAAAGGTGACCATAAGGAATGAGGATTTTGCAGGACAGTGAGGGAAATCAAGCATAAGCTAGCAATAATCACAAATGTTGCAGTGTCTATTTTTAGCTCCGTTTTCAACATTTGTAAACAGATTTTTAATTGCCTTTATTTTATTGATACTAGTTCAATATTTTTTTTTTGTTAACAACTTTAGTTCTTAAGCGATGTCCATCAATGTTACATTTGTAAACGGATTTTTAATTGCCTTTATTGTACTTATTTTATTTCAATATTTTTTCAGTTAACAACTTTATTTCTTAAGCGATAGACATCAATGTTAATGTCCTGTAAAAATGTACTACGTAAGAAATTGAATTCTAAAATTTGCGTTATTTTAGTAAGATGACCGCCTTCATGAGCAAAAAAAACACGCAATGAAAAATTAAGAACTTGTTAATATGTGGTTTTAAAAATGTCTAATAAAAGATATCCATTGCTCAGCAAAGGGATTGGAGATCTGAAATGTGAGCTGGTGCATCACCTTTCAGGCAAGACGAATATTAATACTTTGACAATAAAATGTCAAGGGGGTTTAGGGGTAACACGTTCGCATTTTATTGTTATTTATATATTGTACATAGATTTTATTTTTATTTATATATTGTCATTGAGAGTAACGATGTAAAATTTGGTCCTGATATGTTAATTGGTTTATCAGATTAAATGGAACGAACGGACTCAATTTTAATTAGACCTGAACATATTGATTAACGTATTATGTACATTTTCAGATTTATTTCGACAATGGGGACATTTAACCACTATGACATACTTTGGAATTGTGTTCTCAAAATGCACTGTTAGGTATTCTTTACTCACAATACGGGAGAAATCATTGGCTGAAATTTTTAAGCAGAAGCCGAGAAACTGAACATATCTGAACGTTTAGTTGTGTGACGTTACTCCTGATAAATTAAAAAGATGTGTAGTGGCAGACACAGACTGACAGCATTTAAGCTTTAAACTTATTATACAATACCGTACTCTGTACATGTTGACTTATTTATGTTGTCAATGAGGGTATTTTTATATATTAACGAAGTACAACATGGAAGACACTCTTATCGTGCGGTAGATATCTAAAATGTACCATATCCAGATAATCGTCGGAAAATTGCTTAATTAATACACCTTGCAAGAGAAAGCGGAAATATCGGAGTGCAAAAATAAGGTCTCAGATTTAATGAGGAAACATTTAAAGCAAAAAGAACATAGAAAACACCAAACTATGTCTGAATTTGCAAAAGGCTCCTTGTTCAATTCTAAAGAAAGTAAGTTGTATTTTAAGTAAGTAAAAAGTAAAAGAAAGTTTTAATTATTTAGCGGAGCTTTACTTATTTTACGTAAAATGATATATCAATAGCATTTGTAACCTTACTTGTAAACCTTATTACATACTGTAAGAACTTTATTGCCGATATATGTTAACAGAGTGTATTCAATCTGTAATTATCTTACATAACACTTTTTTATGATCTCTAGAGTGTTTTAGAATCTGAGTTAAAGATTGGTTAAAAAGAACAACCTCTGTTACCAAGCCTCAGGTATTCAGCCCAAACAGTCTATACTTTATAACGTAAACTTCGAAGGAGAAAATCCATGTGTTTACGAAATGCCCTCTTCTCTGATAACATAATTAATTGCTAAAGTAAATCGATTTTGCCGTGTCCAAGAGCGAGGGGTTTGTGGAGACTATGCTTCACTCCACTGAAGTTCACCGATATTCCATGCGGAACTTTAGAGTATCTCTTCACATATGTTTGTATGTCTGTTTGTACACGTAGATACGGGTGTAATAGAAAAGGTGAGACGCATTAGTACTAATAGCTAAACTAGCCGTTAAGGTCCATTAAGTACCGGAATTGAAAAAATCAAAGTTAGTTTCAATTCTAGCACCAATGGGAAATAATTTAAGCTTTAATAAATTAATTTCGTATTCATTTTTCAAATTTTAAAATTTGAAGTTCTACTAAAGAAACACTGTATTGCCATATGGTAGTGAGTGTTACCTTTTAACGGCAAAAAAAACTGGACTTTTTGTACATAAATAAATCTTTGTCCGATTTCTTGAAACTTATTTCAATCTGTTTTTACTCTTTTAAAGGGTACATTATTCTAAAGAATATGACTCTTGGGTTCAGTTTTTTTCTCTCACTGATTTAAAGCAAAATTAAGAATTTTAATGTTACTCTGGGTAAAGCCTATTTATGTATATCTTAAAGATCGGGTGCTTTAACTTGCCCCATATCAAACAAAACTTCAAGTATTAGAGGAAAAGAATACATTAAGCATGTGTAAGGTATACACAAGATTCGATTGACAAGAATCGAACTTTTGAGTGAATTAAAGGAGCTGCTTTAGATATGCTAATTTCGGCATACGCGCTTAGTATAAATACCACGCAGCGTCATTAAGAGAGAGGAGAGGTTGTTAAGGTTAAAAAGGTGTTATCCTGCGCTAGTGCTTAGCGGGCCAGAAGTTTACGTGGCAGTACTGCTGGTTTGACTTACTGTTCGTGAGTATAAAAATATATTGTTCTTGAAAGCTGTGTTTATACATTCCGTACAAGTAGTACGCATGCTTATTGCTGTAAAAGCCAATTATATGTGCAACGAATTCAATAAACATTGTTTCATGTATAAACTGTGTGTGGTTCAAATTCAAATAGAGTGCTACTTCAAATTATATACACCCAAGTCTGGGTAGAAGTGAGTAAAGATTCTCTATACATGGTTCGACGCGAGCATTGTCAAACGACTTAATATAACGTTGTCCGAAAATTACGTTTGGTTTTTAAGTGAAAATTAATAGTATAATTTATAATTTCGCCTATATATTTATTGAGCAACATGTTCCCAGTTTTATTCCACTACCTTCGGCTATCTTTGAAGGAACTTCATAATTCAATCTTCTCCAAAAATTACACTTCGCATTTTTTTGCGCTTTTACCTCTCTAGAAATAATAAAACGTAATAAGCATATGTTTCTATTTTTCTTTCATCCTAAATATTAAAAGGACACAAAAATTCCCAAATTTGGGGAAGGTTTTCCTTTGAATGTCTTTGATATGACAGCTGTCACAATATAATTCAGCAAAATTGTCTGAATGCCTTTGAAGGTAACTAAGAGCTAATAGAACCATATTACTAAAAAACGGATGAACTTTTTAGCTAACCTAATAGCGCATACAGATTGGTACAGAGTTCTCTGCCTCCAGACCCCCGACTCCTGTCATCACATTAGTCACGGTAACATTAGACACGGTATTTAGAACCACCCCCATTCTCGCCTGCAAGATTTCTTTTGATGTGGTGTCTCCCCCGACCCCGCTCGACACCATTTGACCCGCTGACCCCCACTCTTTCTTTAATGGACCGCCAGAGGAGGCGATCCACGCATAGTAGAGAGTATAGAGAGACATAAATCACTGGCAGATGCAGAGAACTCTGTACCAATCTGTATGCGCTATAATACATGCCAAATCCTCACTTGGAGACACATCATTTAGGGTTGCCAGATACAAAGCGAAAAATACACTTTTATTACAACAGAACAAAAAGCTTAAAACATAGTACCCACCAAACCTTATTGATTCCAAACTTAACTGTCCCATCTAATCTATATAATAGATAAAATTAGATTACTAACGTTGGACTAACAAAGATTTTTGAAAAATTCTTCTTAGATTTTTTTAAATTAAATTTTTTAGCTATTTTTGTAACATTTTTTAAAGTTTACATTAAAAATAATAATCAGAGGGTTATAAAATTTAAATCACGAGAAAGATCATAAACATCATTTAAAATGTAATCTTTTTCGAATATTTGCCTCCCTTTTGTAATTTTTGGGGAATTTTTAAAGATTCATTTTTAGAATGTAATTTATTAAATGCTGATCACGTGGTTTCTTCTCTTTTTGTGATACTTTAATTTTGCGTCACATGCATAACAACGAAGCAAAAAGAGGAAAAAAAAATTCTTCTTTCTAATGCGGCAGACGATTGGATATTATCCAAAAAAATATTAAAATACATTAAAAGAAATGTTCCTCAAACTGTACTATATTCTTTAGTATGTTCTATTAGATTGAATTTCATTATTTGCTTCTACATTATTTTGTATATAAAAATTACCTTTAAGATATAAATATATATTTTTTGGTATTAATTGCATACATTGACCGTTGTATTTAATTTGAATCTGCTCCTTAGCGAAGCACGGGGATTCAGCTAGTAACGTATATAAACCTAAGGAAAAGAGACAAAAGTAATACAATGAGTATGAAAAACCTGCAAGGTTTAAAAAAAAATAACATTTATCCAGAAGGTCTGGAATTTATTTGCCCAGCATGCGAATTGTATTTTACTCAACGGAAATATTCACAAATGTGAAAAAATGTGGCAGATAGAATTTATATAGTAATATATGTAAATGCACTGTAATTTTGTATATGTAGATACAATCCTTTTTCAGGTTAGAGTGTAGGAGTTAATTACCTAGAAGCAATGGATGCATGCATGGGTTGGAACAAGCAAGGAATACAGCGCATTGACCTTAAACATACATTTATTTGATAACCCAAATTTCAATTAACTTGTCAGAGCTATTAATATTACAATCAGTTTCATATTAACAATTTTGACATACGATACCCAGAAGCAGAGGCAAACTTTAGAGTCAAATATGATTTTTAGAGTCTATCGGGGAGGCACTTACTATAACGGATGTATGCAGCGATGATCGTAACATCGGCGACCGGGACCCAGTATCATCTCCAGTGTAGGAACACCTTGGCGGGATATTCGCACTTCTCCAAGGCTATGGGGCAGACGAGAGTCTCCGACATCTAACTCTCAGGAACCCAATCTCAAATCCGTCTCCTTTTTTTCCGATTCCTTCCGTCCTTAGCGGAGCTGTTGTCCGTTTACAGGGGGGCCATTCTGGCACGCCTCTCACTTTCATTGGGCAGTGGGCTGTTTTTCTTTCAGTGGTTCCTACCCCTAATTGGTTCCTTATTATACCGCCTCTGTCGCCTCTGTCCATAGTCTATGTAGTACCTCCCCCAACATCCTTTTATTTTGCCAAACAACTTTGATCCTTCTCATCTGACGTTTTTACTGTGGGCCATAAAATAACGACCATCCATCTTGTAAAATTTAGACTTCAGATCGCTATCACTGGCCACACCGACAGCTATTCTTCTATTTTTTATTGGTTTACAATCCTATATTTACCCCTGTCTCTGCATCCTTTATAATACATTCTTTATTGTCCACATACCGGGGGGAATTATACCATTTTCACTTCTACATAGAGCATTATATTCCGTTTTCTTACGGGAGAAATAATACGGAAAAAACGTAATCATATTTGATACTCCGTTTTGCCAAAAGACGACACAAAAGGGAAATGAAGTAGTTACCATCATATAAATTACAATGGATTTAAAATTTTATCTTGGAGGCATTTGTTTCTACTAACAAGTTCCAAGTACCGGGTTCTTAAATACTTGTTCCCTTTTAACGACAGTGACACTTAATTTTGGTGTTTACATTTTGGGACCAGAGCTGAAAACAAATTAAGCCTTTTTGTCATTGGCATAGATCTTAAGTATTTAAAAAGAGAAAAAAAATACTCAACCTACTTTTTAGTTATAAAATCCTGAGAAAACCTTTTAAGCATTCGTGATTTATATGTTATCAGTGCTTTTAATTATGATACTTAAATCTCCTTTTAAGTAAGTCTCAATAGGAATTAATGAGAAGAACTCTTGCATTTTTATTACTTAGCAGGAAAGAAGTTACCATGGTGAAAACACTCTAAATTCCAGATTAGTGAAAGAGCAAAAAACCTTCTAATCCCCTACCCTAATTCTCCCTTGTAATCACAGAAAAATACATTGTACTTCAACAAAGCAGAAAAACCATCAACATCCCTTTCCAGAATTCGTTAATGAACCGAGAAAAATTTTATTAAATGAGTTAATCTGCTTAACAATTTTTTCCCTCCATTTTTGGGTTAAAAGCACAAATTAATGTTTTTTGGCAAAAACAAAATTTTAATTCACCGAGAGAAAGTTTCATTTCCTTGTTTTTTAAAATTTATTTTACTCTCTTTTTTTTTATCGTTATATAGCGATTTTAGTTTCGTTATTTTATTTTCCACCGTCGTTTAAGCACGTAGAGTTCATTAAAATGTGCATCTGGTTCCAGGAAGAGTTTCCTTAATGGCTGCCGAAATTTTTAACCCTCGGTAGTCGAGTTCTTTATTTTTTTTTTCACCTGCAATTTTTCTGCAATATAGTTGTCGAGGAGTAAATGGGCGTACTTTAATCGAGTTTTTCACACGATCAAGCATAAATAAGGGAGTGCTATCTTCAGTTATTATTCATAATACATTTTAAAACAGCTGATATGCACATTATTTTTATTCCTTTGCATGCATGATACATGAATTACAAATCTACTGTAAAACATTTCCTTATGAATATGCTACCTAATAGCGGATTTCAAATGTATTCCCAGGCTAGACATTTGTAAAGCTCGAATAGGTGTACAGTCGCACCCCGTTATAGCGAACCCAGTATATAACGAAATCATGGATATAACGAACGCAAATTTTGTTCCCACAGTTTTCCTATTGTACGTAATTTAATTAGTATTGTGTCAGTTCAATGAAATCGATTTTAGTCGATTTTAGCCGTTAATGATCATTTTTAATAGATTTTATCATTTTATAATGCATCATTATTGAATGTACATTGCAACTAATGAGCTATACATTTTGTGAACTCTATCCTCTTTCTTAACGGTTCGGATATAGCGAACCACAAGATATAGTAAACCTAGCTTTCGGTCCCTTGTAGTTCGTTATAACGGGGTTCGATTGCATGTAAAAAGAAGAAAATATTTATTGTTATTTTTATTTTGTACAAATTATCATTATTGTAAAGTTTAAACTTGAATTAAAGTTTGAACTAAAGAGTTCATTTTATAATGCATCATTATTGAATGTACATTGCAACTAATGAGCTATACATTTTGTGAACTCTATCCTTTTTCTTAACGGTTCGGATATAGCGAACCACCGGATATAGTAAACCTAGCTTTCGGTCCCTTGAAGTTCGTTATAACGGGGTTCGATTGCATGTAAAAAGAAGAAAATATTTATTGTTATTTTTATTTTGTACAAATTATCATTATTGTAAAGTTTAAACTTGAATTAAAGTTTGAACTAAAAAGTTCATTTTATCATCATTATAACGCATACATAAAAATACAATGGACAATACATAATACAGTCAACCCCGTTATAACGAATTTCAATGGATCAAATGTTTTGTTCGCTATATTCGGTGGTTATCTATATCTGAATAATCGTTAAGAAAAATGCTAGAGGTCACAAAATGTATAACTCATTAGTTTCAATGTGCATTCAATAATGATGTAGTAAAAAATGATAAAACCTATGAAAAATTATCATTAATGACTAAAATCGACTAAAATCGATTGCATTAAACTGACACAATACTAATTAAATTGCGTACAATAAGAAAACTGCGGGACCAAAATTTGCGTTCCTTATATCCGTGAGTTCGTTATATACCGGGCTCGTTACAACCGGGTTCGACTGTACAGTTGTTGATTTATTGTTGTGTTTCTTTTTGTTTGACACTTCAGAGCCATCTGATTCATCATATACTATTTCACTATCTTCAGCACTAGATTCAGGTAAAAATTATCCATCTAGTACAACCGCTTCCTCTGGTTCCCATTTCCCTACAGAACCAACATCAGATATAAGACTTCTAATTTTTAAGACTTCCTAGTTAGACACTCCGACATAGCCAGCCATCCTCTGACGATCAACATTTACTGGAATAAAAACCTCAGTCTTGTGAAGAATTTTGGTTTAGACTAAACGCAACGGAACTTACTTCAATTTGAATATTTTCCCCACCAAACCACTCTAATAACTTAAAATCATAAAACTAACTTCTGAAAATAATAATGCAGGTAAAATAGAATTATTAATAGCTTTTAGAGAATGGCCGTGGTGGCCTTGTGGTACAGCGCGCTGGTTTTCGGTGCTGAGGGTGCTCAGATCGAATCCTGGCGAAGCGCCACTAAAATGCCTCCGTTTGTGTCGTCCCTTCATAGGGGGCAATGCTGGTCCGCCTATATGGCGTCCCCATAATAAAGTGGCCAGCAAAACTGCGGTGAATTATAGGTGAATGTCTTCGTGACAAGTGCCTCCACATTAATAAAAAGCAGTTTTTAGAGAATTCGTAGAACATTATTTTTTCATTTTCGCGTATTATATGAAGAGGGTCATTTTGATGCTTCCCGGCATTCTATGTTAATGAGGCTCGAGTTTTTAAAGACAGCAAAAACAAACAAACAATAGCATTATTTTTAAAAACTGAATCACTTAGGAAAAATCATAGGGAGCTGGACTAATAACATTTATAAAACGAAAGTTTTGAAAAAATCAAAATTTGAAATGATCAAAATAACCTTATCCGGCATTCCAGTGTTAAGTTCAGAATGCATATTAAACCGAAATACGAAATTCATTGGCATGATTTATTTGGTAACAAATGAGAGGACATAGTCAATTTTAAAATTCCTTCCTTTTAACTTAAAGCCTTTAACCTTCCTTTAACCTTCCTTTAACCTTAAAATTTCTTCCTGTATTAGCAAAACATTTTACTTTTAGCTCATCTATTTTTAAATTTTTATTTAAAAGGACGACACAGTTTCATGTTTTTTATCAAAAGATGTTTCCAAAAAGATTCATATTTTTTACATTATGCTTTTAAATAAATATGAAGATTTGCAAGGAACAATGTTTACAGAGTGTTAGATATTTTAGGAAGATCTGGGACGAGACAGTTGAAGAAATGGATAACAAAGTAAAGCTAAGTTCTTCGTAAATCAGCTTTTCTTTCTTTATTTTATAAAGAATGTGGTTGACACTTTCGAGGTGTAAAATTTTAGAAGCATATGCCGTTTGTGGTTCTACGAATATGAGTAAGTGTCTCCTCTAATCTCCGCAGTCCTTGGGACATAAATTTACTACGGCACTTTAATTGCTTTTTATTTATAATGCAGTGGTTGTGTTCCTTTTAATTAAAAAAAGACTTTGTTGAGTTTTTAATTCCTTAAGTCTTTTTTTTTTGCCTTCCTCAGTAAATATTACGCTTTTGTTCATTTGTTATGAACGTTATGCTTAAAGAAAATGAGAAGAGTCGTTTGTAGCAGCTGTATACATGAGACAGTTAACTCGAAAAGAAAAGATATTTATTTAAGTATTTTAAAAATACTGTTTCTGTCATTGCACTGCAATTTTGTATGTGGGAATTATTTTGGAGTGAGGAGCATATTGTATGCTACGTCCCTTTTTCATTTCTACTGTGTTTATTATAATTACACTAGTGGCTATCCGGATATAAATAACTAGCTGAATATCCATGCTTCGCTACGGAGTACATTAAAATTAAATACAACGGTCAATGTATGCAATTAATGCCCCACCCCACCAATATATATATATATATATATATATATATATATATATATATATATATATATATATATATATATATATATATATATATATATATATATAAATCATAACGGATATTTTTATAGTCAAAATCATGCAGAAGAAAATATTCAAATTAAATCTAATAGAACATAAAGAATATAGTATAGTCAATATAGTACAGTTTGAGGAACATTTTTTTCACTGTATTTTAATATTTTTTTGGATAATGTCCAATCGTCTGCCGCATTAGAAAGGAAAAAAATATGTTTTTGTCAATTTATTTCGTTGTTATGCATATGACGCAATATTAGTTTAAAGTATCACAAAAAGAAAAGAAACCACGTGATCAGCATTTAATAAATTCAATTCTCAATCTTTAAAAATTCACCAAAAATCAGAAAAGGGAGGTAAAGATTCGAAAAAGATATCATTTTACAGAAATTTGTATGATCTTTCTCGTGATATAAATTTTATAACCCTAAAATTATTATACTAAATACAAAATTTAAAAAGTTAGAAAAACAGCTTAAACATTTTATTTCGAAAAATCCAAGAAGAATTTTTCAAAAATCTTTCTTAGTGCACCCCTGCACTATAAGAAGAATCGCCGTGCAAAATTCCAGCCTCTTAGGTCCAGCGGTTTGGTCTGTGCGTTATCTGCCAGTCAGTCAGACAGTCAGTCAGTTGTGGAACTATTTTATATATATAGATAACCGAAAATGACTCTTCAAACCTATCTTGACGTAATCTCAATTGACATCTCGGCTCCCCCGTTTTCGCGTATCAACCCATGGACACTGAAGACCAGCCGCTACGTAGCAATACCTGAATACGCCGATGAAGGTTAATTTCCCAGGTTCGGTGCTTTCCATTGCTGTGGGGCTCGAGGATGCCGGACAAACAGTACAGATCTGTCCTCCACTCAAGGCACCCCCCTCCCTATCTTGACGTAATGTAGCAGTTGACAATGTAGGTTTTCAATTACCATTCTTAGGTAAGGGGTATTTCCCTATAATTATTTTTCTATTTTATAGATTAGACCAGAGGTTCCCAAAGTGTGTGCCGCGCTTAGAGATCAGGGGTGCCGCGAAGTTCCCGTGATTTCCAATCTAATCCATTTCTAAGGATTATTCCGATATAACTCCAAAAGACTTATTACTCCAAAAGACCTCTGAATTGCAGAAGTACATGGTCTGTAGTGGAGAAAATGTTTCACGTAGCATGCTGACAGATTTCACAGAGCACCTATCACAACGAACTGACTGGTTTGCAAAGTACTTCGCAGAAGACCAAACCGAGAAGTTTGCATGGATCCAATATCCATTCCATGTTGAAGCTCCAAAAGAATTCACTTCACAAGAGGAAGAAAATATAATTGAGCTATCGAGTGACAAAAGCCTGAAAGCGAAATTCGCATGTTTGGGTTTGTCGGAGTTTTGGATATCTATAAAAAATGAATATTCCGTTCTAAGTCAAATGCTATAAGGGTTCTTATTCCCTTGCAACTTCATATCTATGAGAAGTTGGGTTTTCAGCAGTTGCTGTTATAAAGAGCAAATATCGTTCGAAATTTAATGTCAGAAAATAAATGAGAGTAGCTGTATCAAGCATTATTCCGCGATTCGAAAAATTGTTCAGTAAGCTGCAGGTTCACCCGCCACACTAAAACTAAACACACATTTACCAAGAGCATTTGGAAGGTAATTTTATTATTAATTTTATTAATATATTTTCCTATTAATTACAATTAAAGTACGTGCATTATTTGTAAACACAAGTCGTAATAATTTATTAATGTTCTTACCAGTCACTTCTTTAATTTCTTCTTCACAGTCGTACAAATAGGAAATACATATTATGCATAATATATATATATATATATATATAGATAATAATAATATATCACAGATAGATATTATATGACGAGGGTACCGTGAAAAAATACTAATTCTCTTAAGGGTGCCACGATTTGGATAAGTTTGGGAACCCCTGGATTAGGCAATGCGTATTTTTTTAAGCAACCGAAGAAATAATGATTGAGTAATTCTGAAAACAAATTTACTTTGCATTAAATTTTTTTTGGCTAATCCTTTAAAAAATAAATTCGATTTTTTGGAAAATTAAAAATCCACTAAATATTAACATTGGAAATGTCGACAATTGTGAAGTGGAAGATTTCGAGTTTTATTTCTGTGGGAACTAGCGAAGTTATTAATAGATAACAAAGATATGAGAGATTGTGAACGAGAAAATCACTTGTTGATTTGCATGCCTGTTTCTCACTTAAAAACAGTTTGAAATTTTTTAAAGGTGTCGCATCAAGACTGCATTAGTAGTTTTGTCCATATAAAGAATGAAGAAATAGATTATTATATTTATAATTATATTTAAAAATATTATTCTCAATGAAATAGCCATGAAGAAATGCGAGCGTCTATTCGTATATAAATGACAATGGAAAAAAAGCCTTTTTAGATCTATCTTTCAGTAATGTATCAGTTGCCATTGCAGATCTTCAAGCACCATGTTAAGGTAGGGGGCATTTTCCTATAAGTATTTTTCTAATCACAGATTAGGTAATGTGTATCTTAACATGGGATTACGTTCCTCCATAACGGTCCTCCGAAGAGCAAAATTTGAAATGTCCTGCGTCGCGAGTTATAATTTTGGCAGCACGCCAAACCCAGTCTGTATCGCTTGGGCAAGCAGTAAACAGTTAAACAGAAAAGTACCAAAATGAGTCAAACTTTTGACACACACACACACACACATATATATATATATATATATATATATATATATATATATATATATATATATATATATATATATATATATATATATATACATGCATGCATACATATATAGATATACATATATACTCGTACAGTCAATAAGTTCGGGGACTTTATTTACTACAACAACGAATACACTTACAAAGTCTTCTGAACACAATCACCTTCAAAATAATGTCCTTCCAAAACTATACACTTCTGCCAGCGTTGATACAGCTTCTGGAAACAGTCCTGGAAACCGTTGCGTGAGAGATGTCGTAAAGCGGTTGTCGCTGTTACCATCACTTCTTCGGCATTTGCAAACCGGTTGCCCTTGATGCGATCTTTCAGTTTCGGGAACGGGTAGAAATCGCAAGGAGCGAGGTCTGGGGAATATGGTGTGTGTGGCAGAACTATAGTGCCGTATTTAGCAAGGGCTTGTTGCACCATCAGGGATCGGTGCGCCCGGACATTGTCATGCAACAACATCCACATGTTGGATTTCCAAACGTGTGGACGTTTACCACGGATTGCCTCCCGGAGACGACGAAGAACCTGTGCATACGATTTGTTGACGATGTTACCTTGTGTTTGGCGCAGATTGTCCTTTCTGGAACCTTGCGCCAATAAACTTCAACTAACCAAACAACTACTGCTCCTACCCGTTAGATGTTCGCCTCTGTTTGTGGGGTCACTACCCAAACACTTCGCGGATCATCTGCAACAGCGTCTCTCCCATTTTTAAACAAGCTGTACCATTTGAAAACTTTCGATCTGCACATAGCTTCGTCTAGATACGCTTTTTGCAGTAACCGTAACGTTTCTGCAGTGGTTTTTCCTAATTTGTAGCAGAATTTAATGTTGGAACGTTGCTCCAAAAAGGACATTTTACTACATCGACATCATAGGCTGACAGTCTGCAGCCAAATGGTGAGCTGCGTGCCTTAGCAGTTGTGCAAAGCGTCATGTGACGTCTCACGCGTACGCAGATAACCAGACTTGCAAACCACATCGTTATTTCGGTTCCCCCACACACCGGGAATGAGGGGGGAGGGTAGTCCCCGAACTTATTGACTATACTGGTACATAAAACATACATACATATATACAAACAAATGAGGTAAGCAACAATAAGTCATCCTACGTTAGTAACCCACGGTAGTTTCGTTAGAAAAGACTACTTGAATTTTTTTAACATACGAAGAAATAAAGAACGAGTGTTTTCAGTAAATAAATTTTACTTGGGATTAAACTATTTGGAAATTAAATAATCGAGTAAAAAATATTAGTAAATAAATAACAGATTACTGTAGACTCTAGTGTAGAGCAATTTGGAACAGGTCTAAAATCTTAGGCGTTCGTGGGAGAATATTGAATGTAATTTATGTCCTCCATTCTTAGATTTAAATGATGTATTACACTTTTGAGAAATTCAATTTTTTTCTTTAATGCAAAAAGATAAAGGGATAAATTACATCTCCTCCTTAAATCATCATGAATATTTATCCATGAACGTTGACCCTTAATCACTGCAAATGTATTTTCAATTGCACATGTTATACATAGGTATACGTAAAAAAAATACAAATGAAAGTCTGTCATACCTCCAAAGCACATAATTTATCAAAACATGACTGATTGTCATAATCAGCTTAGAATCTAGCCTGTAATCATTATTCACATAAAGTAATTTTAAACATTATTTCATTTGAAAAGTGTGCATAGACTCACTACACATTTTGTGAACATGTGAAAAGTTCATCCCATGTCTATTATTTTCTGTAAACCTTTACCCTTTTACTCTAAATAGGGAGGAGATAATGTATGAAAAAATGTACATGTATTCTTTGAAGTCAGTGAAACTACCCTGTAGATTGATGCACCAAGCGGAAAAGGAAAAAAAATACTTATCTTTTCTCTGCTACTTCTTTTTGCAAGTTTTTGCGAGTGGGTATGAAACAGAGCGTGAAACTTAAATAGGGTTCAGAGACAAATTAACTCCACCAATTTAATCACCTCTCACGAAAAAAAAAACGAATTATAGCCTGAAAACTTACGTTTCCTCTGAAAAGTGTGTGGTAATTAAGGAATATTTTGTTCAGTTTGTTATGTAAACGTTGTCTACCTCTCGGCTTCTTCCTTTAAACATTTGCCTCGTGCTAAATAATCTGAAACAAGGTTGCGTTAAAAAAGGAACATTGTTTGTTTACTTGTTAATTTAAAACTTAAAAGGAAACAAGGTCGAGATAAATAGAGATTTTCTGCCATGCATGCATCTATATGGAAGACAAGACGAGTGTGCAAATAATACTTTGTTTGCCGAGAAAACTCGTGTTTTTACACGCCAATGTTCAAGATAATTTAGGAGTTGAATCCATGGATCAATCTATGAAATTCCTAAAGTAAATAATCAATAATGTACGTATTATCTTTACTATGACCTGAAAATGTTTCAGGCAAATCCTCCAATTTTATCATTTAAACTGTGAATCTCAGACTCACATACAAAGAAAACAGATTTTAGAAAATAAAAATGCCGTACTTTATTCCAAAATTTGCAGTCTTTGCCGGCGAATTGCGTATATTTAAATTGAATTACAGGTCAACAATGTATTAATAATAAAATTACACCCTATTAAAACATAAATTCTGCATTTTAGCAGTTTGCCAGGAAAAATAGTTGACCGTTATCAATCATTATTAAGTTTGAATCAATAAAAATCTGAGGACGTGTACTTAACAGTAATGACAGTTACTCAGATGATATACCATAGTTTAGATGGTAGAATATTGGTATTAGATGGATGACCTGGATTGTAAAAATGGTTCTGGAAAGCAGGCATTGCAACTTTTACTAAAGTATTAATTATACAAGTGGCTAGTTTTGCTTTAAAGATATTATTAAAGAGAAAATTTAATTTTCAGTGATAAGAATTATTTACGCTTTAAAAAGAGTAAAATTATGCATACAAAAGTGTAAAACAAAAGTACAAAAATTTTAGTGATAGAATAAGTATTATTAAAGAATTTAAAAGTTTACAATCACATAACTTCATAGAAGATTCTAAAAAAGTGTTTTTAAACAAAAATAGTAAAATAAGAATTCGTATAAGAAGTCATAGAAATAGATTAAACTAGTCATATCTATAGATGAAGATTTTTTAAATTCAAAGTCAGTTTATAGAGATTATTCTACACTGCCTCACAGATTTAGGCTAGAGTCACGTAGAAAAGTAAATGCGCTTTTAAACCCAGGCCTGCAAAGATATAAGGTGTGGCAAAATGAACTCCTTCATTTCAAATGGGAATAAAAACAAGAAAAACAATGTATAGAAAAAAGCTTCATGCTTTCAAAAAGTGCTTGTAATCTAGTTTTTTTATTCCACTAGGTTTTGAAGCCACTTTTGAAAGCCACTAGGTTTTGAAAGCCTTTTAAGCCACTGCGGAATAGACGGTAACGAGAAAGCCGGCTTCTTGGCAAAAAGAGGGACTGGGATTCTCGAAACATCAAATACAGAGATCCCGTACACCACAATTAAGTCAATCATTAAGATAACGTTTCAAAACAGACACATCAGTGAACTTTCGGCGAGAAATTCCCAGAATATCTGGTGGAATAAAATTCACGGCTGTGAAAGGAAAAGAGCTGTGGCTGAATTCCGGTTGGCTACAGGACACCACTGCCTCGCAAAACATCTCCACCGTTTTGACATTATGGATAGTCCATTCTGCATGCTCTGCGACCTTCGGGAAGAGATGGACCGGCTTGACCTTCTCCGCTGCCCAGCGCTGTGTTCAGCCCAGTTGTGGGAGCGATATTAAGAGGCAAGAGACCGAATGGGCCAATAGACTTTTGCTACCTTCTTTTGGGACTTCTTCGTTCTGTTCATTTGGGTTAGATTGTCTGTGTATTGCCCGCCATTGGAAAAAAAAGTTTTGAAAATGTAACATCACTCAGGTGGCTCCTGTTATTGCGATGCACTGTCGAAGCCATTCTCTAGTGTTTTCCATCACTTTGTTGGGCATCTCTGGGATAATGGTGGCAGATTCCTCACGAATTGGGGACTTACGGCCTCGTTGCATATTTTCAAGTGTTTGAATGTTCCACATGGTTTTCTTGCAGGCCCAATAATGCAGACCTACTTGCTCTGATGTTTGATACCCTTAGCAGGGTTGTTTTGCGACCAGAAAAGGCACCAGTTACATGGATCCCAAAGGGCGTGGGGAATGCCCTCTGTGTCGTGGTTACAGAAAAGTTGTTTTTAACCAACGCCTTGATAGCGAAACCGTGATTTTCACTGACCAACTGGTGTCTTCTGACACCTAGAAAATCCGCTCTAATTGTTGACTCCTCCTGCGCAGTCCTGCCCCCACCACTCCCTTATCATTGACCATCAGAATATGGGAGTTCATTCTACCGCACCCTGTATATTTAAGCACTTTAACTAAGAGAAAAGTGGAATTTCAAAGTACGGTCTGTACATAGAAATTCAATAAAAATATGCATATATTATGGGAAAAATAAACCATAAAAAAGACAGCTTAAACTTGTATGTAGCGATGTATGTGTATGACAAAAACTTTCTCACACACACATACATACATATATATATATACATATATATATATATATATATATATATATATATATATATATATATATATATATATATATATATACATACATATATATATATATATATATACATACATATATATATATATATATATATATATATATATATATACATATATATATATATATATATTTATTTATTTATTTATTTATTTATTTATTTATCTATTTATATATATATATAATGATATCGGTGGCGGGGAGTGGTAGTGGCATATCCTTTACTCATGGGGACTCAACATAACGCTAGTCCGTGGGGGGGGGGAGATGATTCGTTTGGTCATAACACAGTCTTTATTTCTGGCAATGCTACTTGACATCTTTAACTTGGAATACACTCTTATACAGCGGATCAACATATATCACTTTAATTGTCAGGAGCATAACGGACATACGATAAAACTTCGCACCGCAGAGGATATCCGACTACGTAGGATGAGTGCGAACAGGCAAAAGTCGTGAAAAAACCTCGACTCACGCCCGGAGTATGGATGCATTAAATTTCTAATTGGTCAGATCATGACACCTTACCTCAACACATCATATGAGAAGATATCGCGTCAAGCGTCTGGCACATTCCAAGTTATATATGCTTACTTTCACATGTGGCTTATGGTAGAATATAATCAATTACTTAGTTTATTTCTAGGGGAATTAGGTACAAGTAATTGGTAGAATATAATCAATTACTTAGTTTTTTCCCTCAAAGGGTTAAATTTCGGATTAATGGGTGATATCCTATTGAGATAAGATAAAATAATCTTGAATAGGCTTTCTATTTAATGAGAATGAAAGGTATATATATATATATATATATATATATATATATATATATATATATATATATATATATATATATATATATATATATATATATACAGAGAGAGAGAGAGAGAGATTTATTGATTGATTGATTGATTGATTGATTGATTGATTAAAAATTCTGTTGAAAGCAGAATGCGATTTGATTGTAGACTTGAAAATTCGATAACAGAATTTGAATGAAATTCTGATACCTATTCACATGGAAATAAAATTACCAGTAATCGTGCCACGTGATTGCATGCTTTGATTATTTTAATATTTTCCTATGTGACGGAATTTAGCTTACGTTTTTCATAACTATTTTTTTCCCTCAAAACATCTGTGTCCTACATCAGTCGTAGTTCAAACATCGCTCACTGTTTGCCATGGTTTTTTTCAGGAATTTACTCCTAACTACGTTGTTCTTCGTCGTAAAGAATGATTAAACGTGCTTCATTAGACGTCACTTAAAAGATATTGGTTTTTTTCCCTTTTGTTCCGTGTCGTTCTGTAATTTCTCTATTTCGTTACAAAATTGTCCTGCGCTGCACTCTATTAATGTTACAGAAAGTCTCCCTGTATAACACATTCCATACATTGATATAGTTAGGCATGTAGATTTTATTTAAACTTGCCTAATTCATGAGTTACCATGCGCTGGATATAAGTTTCAGATCTTTAGTACTTAAGAGTTTTTCCGCGTTCGCGTGTTATTGTAGAATTATTTATATTAATGGCCAAATTACTTTTTTTCCAAATTTGCATTTTGCTTGTTTTCATTTAATCCGTTTTGTGTCCCTAACATTTTAATAAACTAACCCTAACTTATTTATATATAACTTAACGTTTTTATTTTCCATTTTCTTTACATTACATTGAAGCTTAACCTTTCCCTTACGGGGTGGGATAGCATGCATCCCAAGGATAAATAAATAAATAAATAAATAAATAAATAAATAAATATATATATATATATATATATATATATATATATATATATATATATATATATATATATATATATATATATATATATATATATATATATATATAAAACCCTCTTAATGGCCGTTGTTACAAAGAGGGTATGACATTTCCCGTTTTAAAAAGGGAATCGGAAAAATGGGCCCCATAAGCTAAAGCGGCGAAGAGTTTCAAAACTGTCCTTATTCACTGTTAAGTAATTTATTGTAAATTGAAAAAGAAACCATTTTGCAGATAGCCACATATTTTAAAATTTCAACTTCTGAAGGAAAAATAGTTTTGCTACGTTATGAAACAACACCTACGATCTTAATCAAACCCCAATTCTAACAATATTTTTTTAACTTTTAGATAAAGATAGTTTTGAAACTCATAAGTTCATATAAATCTTATAAATTCCACATTCTGATGCAAGACAACTTTTGCTCTTCTTTTGCTTTTTGACCAGAAAGAAATGAAAATGAGAGTTAAAAGTTTTTAGACTCAGAGATTCCTCGAATTTTATGACAACAGAAAATGAAAAACCATAAGCATATTTGAAGGTTTTCTTTAAAGTAGTCTTTGAGTGAAGGAATTACAGGTATAGTTAAGTAATTTTTGGTAATACGAATATCATATCATCGATTCCAGAGTATCATTATTAGATAGCTTGAATTAACTATAATCGGTTTTTTGGGTTGATACGTGTTATATTGTAAGGCCAAAAGACTGTTATTTGTTGTATGTAATGATCTTTTATACTCTCAATCTACTATTAAATTTACATTATTTCATTACAAGCGTATATAAGAGTTTGATTCTGCGAGATCTGTTATTAAAAATTAATCTATTTGATGCAGAAAAAAAAACCTTAATTTACAATCGGCGAACAGGACAAGATGGGGCTACGCATTTTAAATTGAAATCTCAGTTTTTTTATTCACATTTACATGTGATTTGCATGGGCAAATTCTTAATTTCTTCTAACCTCCCTCCGGACTAAGAATTCAACTTGCATGACTGAACTAAGAGAATGTGTATAGTATCAAAAACACCAAATATTTATCATGGAAAAATCCAGTAAATTAATCTTTCCAAAATTTGCAAAATAAATCACTTTTTAATATTTGTTTTAATATTTCAGTCTTTAGTTAAAAGTAATCCCCCAATATTTGGAGTTAAATTACGATTACCATCAATAACATTGAAACTTTAGCATTCTACAAATTACTTATTATAGAAATAGAAGATAATATAAAAGTATGTTGTTCTTTATGCGGCATCATTGGCCGCTGGTATCATATGTCTTAGATTAGATAAACTTTTGCTACTTGAGTATATGAAGTTAAACTACCAGAATTGCTTTTAATAGAAAGAATTGCATGCACCTTCAGTTAGGGTAAGAAATAAAAAAAAATTGATAGTAACAGACGGGACGACTGTGTATTAGTATAGGGGAAATTTACAATTTAAACGTTATTCCTTTTCTCGTAAAAATGTACAATTTATATACAATGGCTTTTCTGATATAAAAGTACTTAACAGAATATAGAATGCAACATATTTTATACAACGCATTTCCATGTGGTTTGCTTTTGCGATAAATTTTTTCTCCCTTTTGGGGAGGTTGGTGGGAGTTCTGGACCATACCGGTTATGAAATATAACTCATACCCTCTGAACTTGGCGTCTGTTTCACTACTAAATATTTATTAATAAATGTAAAATATAAATTTATTGAGTTGTTATATCTATGGTGCCCAGTATGAAGGCCTTAAATAAAAAAAAGTGATTTTTAGATATTTGTTAGTATTGATAAAAAAAAAAAAAATCTTTTGACTTGTATAAAAGGCATAAGTCTATCAATTTTGTGTACAAAAGTACATTTCTTTGTACAAAAGACTCAAGTCGAAATTATATTTCTGTGATTGCTATAAATGCCAATCGCGGAATCTTGGTATATTTAAGTCACTTGTCGTAACGCTTTGTTACTAATTCAAATTGTATTATACTTCTACTCAACGCACTAAGAGGATGTTTCCCCATGCACGGCTTGAATTCCTCAATTTCCATATTTTCTCCAGACAGTCTACTGAATTTTACCAAAAGCCACTTTTGGGATGCTTTCAAAACCTCCCGCGCTTATCAGGAAATTCCTGCACATTCCAATAGAAGGGTTGCATCTACAATTTTCACAATTTCTCACTTCCCCCGAGGACACACAGACCTTTTGTTTCACAAGGTTGGGGCAACAATTTGGCGAACGCCAGCACGCCAAGCCACAGATGTTCAACAGATCAACATCACGTGACGTCCGAGGAAGGGAACGCTGAATTACGACGACACATACAGGCCTGCTGGTACCGTGGAAAGATGCCTACGAGAGAGGAAGGATGCCTACGCGGAATCCAGTCGAAGTTGGGTCGTGCTCTACCCCGCAGTTCCGACCACCGGATCCTCGATGACATTAAGCCTCCTCAGTGTTAATCTACAATTCTGGCATTAAGCCAAGGGCCCTAAGCCCACTCTCTTTTCTACAATTTAAAAAAAATTTAATAAACCTAGGTGATCACCCAACATGTAGTCATTCTTTACTGTCACTTCTTTTTGTTTCTTTTATTTCAGAATAACAAGTACGGCCATAGGTAGTCATGTTAATTCCTGGGTACTTCAAATTGTTAAAGCACTTGCCACAACTTATTAATGACTACTGATTTAATTTTAATACTACATCATTGTTTTTGACTTTTTTTGAGCCATTTTTACCGGGCACCATAGATATAAGCTAAATGCCATACTTTTTTTAAAAAATAATTCGCTTTTCATTGTCAAAATTAAATGAGTCATTTTTCTAAAATTTCTGCGACTTTTCATTACTAATCATAATACACTGTTACAGAATGAAAACATTACTTTAATTCACACAGTGATTATGACAATTGCAGTGATTCCGCGTGATGTTACTGTCGCGTTAAATCCTATTTGAAACAGTGTATTAAATCCTTTTTCTGGTGACATCCACACTTTTACAGGCGAAGATGTAATTTTGTGGCGCCTAACGTTAATAACTTTACACTGTGTCACATGGTGGACTAAATTAGGTTTGGCATTTTCATCACTATTTGTGATGTCCATGATATACTGCAGCATTAACGAGACGTTTCTACGCTCCTTTCACGGGTACCCACCTTTCAGGGTAATTTATTCTTATGAAATATTCCTCACACCGAAATGAAAATTTCCTTCGATCAAAAATCCCAAATTTAGGGGGCTCGAAAAATAAAATTTAATCTCTTTTCCAAATGCATTTCTCTTGTTGAGAATAATAAGAAATAAGTATTTGAAGATTTCTCTGGGCAAAATCATTTAATTTTCTTTGAACGTAAGAAAAAAAAATACAATGCAATCAAATTTCTTACAGATGCACTGAACTGTTGCTTTATTGAAACCAGTGGGTTCTTTTTTTTCAACATGAGATATAGAAGCTGCAATGGCGCCCTGAAATTCTCGGTAATGCTTTAGCTGTTTGGGGCACCGAAGCGCAGAAGTTTAATGGAGTTAAAACAGAAATTAAGAATCTTTCTCTTTAATCACTTCCTGGGGAAAAAATAATACTGAAGAGAGCCCGCTTATCAAAAAAAATCCTTTCCTTGAGTCAATTAAGGTGTATTGAGGGATATTTGAAGAGATTTAGGGGACTTGAAAGGAGCGATAAATAAAGCGATAAATAATGCTTCTTTATTTAGAAAAATGTTAAAGTAAAGAGGATAAGCTAAGTGAAAGCTTGTCACTAAAAGTTTATATACTCATGCTTTTTACTTAATGTGAAAGATGTATACTTTTTCATGCCTAAAATAACCTCTACTTTAATAATTACCTTTTTCTTACTTAGTTCGTGTGTTTTCTCTCGGTGTCTCCGAAGACAAGCATATCCCTATTCATACGCAGGGTAATCCTTTTTCTGTGTAATCGCGTATAACTATTGAGACATCGTTCGTGGACTCCCCCCCCCCCTTTAAGCCATTACTTCTTAACCTGTGGTCGATAGTCCATTTGGAGGTCCATGAATGAATTTCAGTGGATCCGCAGACTTCAAAGAGGGTCCAGGAACCTGTTCATACGGCAAAACGCAAATTAAAAGACTTTATGCTTGATTCTAAAATGGATTGCATGCGTTAAATATAAAATAATTAAAAAAGAACTCGTTGTAACCTTTGAATTTGAATTGCATCAGATGTACAACTGAGCAATAGTTCCTTGGAAAAAAATACGTCTTTAAAGTAAAAATGCGTTCCAAATTTTTTCTAATAATATATTGGTATTTATTCTAATAATATATTGCATATCTTTTCCATTCTAGAATATGAATATAATTGAATATAATTATATTTTTTAAAACTATTTCTGTGGTGCCCGGTAAAAAGGGTTTAAGTAAAAAAAAGTGATATTTAGAAATTTGTTAATGTTGATAAAAAAAAAAAAAATTTGACTTGTATGAAATTGATGACTTGTTTATGTCTATCAATTTTGTATACAAAAGTACATTTCTTTGTACAAAAGATTCAATTCGAAATTATTGTTCTGCGATCGGTATAAAAGCTAATAACTTGGTATATTTAAATCACTGTTTTTGACGTAAGTCCTTTATACCGGGTACCATAGATTTATTGCTTTATTTATCACATTTCAAAATTATTTCTTTCATAATTTAAATTATTTATTTAAATCTTAGTATTTATTATCAGGAAAATGGGTCCATAGCGTTTGCCAGGTTATCAAAGGAGAGCACGGCAGTGACTATAATGGTTAAGAAAGAATGCCATAGGCTATGACAATCAACGTTATAAACACCGCAAATACTCATTGAAAGTTATCCAAGTAAGTTTAATATTCGTATTTTACTCCATAATGTAAAGTAACCGGAAATCCAACTAACTACTATAAAATTTCCTATTGCCCGTATCACCACCCTCATGGCATGTCTCACGAAATTTTCTCTATACTTTTCAGCGATATATTTTATACTAGAATTAATGGGCACTTTCTACTGTATTCTTCTCTGACCTGGAAAATGACAACCACATACTCCGTCAGGATTCAGAATGCTGGGGGATTATAGTAAGCGTTTAGATAGCGAAACTAAAGCCAAATAGATAATTTAATTAAATAATTAATTGCATTAAAGGGATAAAAAGGCTAAATTAAAAGCATTAAATCGATCCAATTAAGCATTATAAGTGAATAAAGTAATCGTACCATGAACGCGTGATGGAAATTCCCACGAAATTCCTTCTCCTTTAATCTATCGTTGAATCGCAATTTATGGAGCTTCCAATAATCTCCGTTATTAAAGAATAAATAAGAATGCTTACATTTCTCCCTTGTACAGCTTAGAATTATAATATCACATCTCATAAGAGGGAATCAATCGGTGAATGATTGTTTGTCGATAGGAAATGGTGGATGGTGAAAACAATAACCCAGTGGAAATTTGATTCCGTTTATGGTCACTGTGACTTGATAAGTTAACTGGATTTTTTAGCATATGGAGCATTAGCAATGCACTGGCCCTCTCATAGAAGTTGTTAACAATTAAATTATCTTAGGGATTAAAAGTACTTGACAATCCTGTATACTTATAACTTATCTTTAAAACATATTAATATATGAAATATAACACGCCTCTTATATATATATATATATATATATATATATATATATATATATATATATATATATATATATATATATATATATATATATATATATAAGTGGTGGCTAAGATTGTGTACACTTTATGAAGTTTGAATGTTTTTCAACTTTGCTTATAAAAACTGATACATTTCATACAATGCAATAAGTTATACATCAAATGAAAGGACATTTAATGTTGAATTTAGTACAATAAACAGAGGTCAAATATTTGTATTACAAGGGAAGTATTCCGTTGTATATCCTTTATCTTTTCAAGATAGCAGAACAGCGACATGCCATTGAGAAAACCAATTTGGAGCTTTTTCTACTTTATTATGTGGTTCCATGAGACAAGCCTTAATTTATTCTCTTCCATTGGATTGACGCCTAAGATGTACTAGTTTTTTCAAACGGAACCGCAAGCGTTTTATGGGGTTCAGTTCAGGCTGTTTCCTGGACATCCAAGAACCTGTATGTCATTCTCCGTGGACCACTGGTGTATCTGTGAAGTGAGGCAGGGAGCTGAATCCTGCTAGTAAAAAAAAAAACCGGGCATTATCTCGAAAAAGATTCTTGATAGAAGGTTGAAGTTTTGGTTAAAGGATGATGTCAATGTACTTTCTGCTCTTCAGTGTGCCATCTATGGCAAGATGGCGGCCTACAGCATCTCCTGACAAAAATGCCCAGATCATAACACTCGTAGGATTCTTTGTTGTCGCTTGAATACAATCTGAATGTACCACTTCCCCAATGCAACGTTTTACATATATTCTTCCATCACTACCAAATATCGACTTCTTTGTTTCGTCAACCCATATCACTTCTTTTTACTGACCTTCGGTCCATGCAATGTCGTCTTTTGTCCACTGTATTCATTTCTGTCGCTACTTCCTATTCAGAAATGGCTTTTTTCGGAAATACTACCTTTTATTCTAACATCCGTTAGTTTTCTCCGCACCGCAGCATTCTTGCACAGACAAAAATACCAGTTGCACTTGGTTCACTGCTAATGGCCACAGATAACATCTATCGGTCCCTGAGAAAAATCCATTATATTTTCCTATCATCAACAGCTATTGTGCACCTTTTTCCTACCTTATTTTGCATAGATTGTGTTTCCTGATAGTGTATAGAAAACTTTCGTAATCCTGATGTTGTCACATTCCCACCAACTTTTCTCCCATTTGCTGCTTACGAAAGACCATTTTCACATAATACAACAATCATGGATCCCTTTCTGCGTGATAAGTCACAACTTTTATTGAAGAATTGTTTTATTTATTTGTCTACACCGTTTATAGCACAAAACAATAAACACAAACATCTGACCGTACGTCAATTGTACGTAAGTAACCAACTTTATTAAGCAAAATAAAGCAGCCAAAGTGACTTTTCCCACCTTTGAACATGACCTTGCACATTTTCATAAACGACATCTGATCATTGGTCCTCAGAACGACGATTCCGGTCGGGTGGTAGTGGCTCTTACTACAAGCCCCATGTTGAATTTCACGCATTTGTGCTTCTTTGTCTCATTGAAAGTAGTATAACTTCTCTTGTAATGCAAACATTTGACCTCTGTTTATTGTGTCGAAATCAGCATTAAGTTTCCTTTCGTTTGATATATAAGTCACTGCGTGAAGTGTAATAGTTTTTAAAAACAATCAAATTTGAAAAACATTCAAATTAAAAAAAAGTCCACAATTTTGTCCACCACTGGACACAGAAGGGTAATTATCTTAAATGTGTTTTATCCTTTTATTGTGTATTTTGTAGTACAGAATGTTTGGATTTCAAGAGCAGGTCAGTTCAAACAGTTTTGTAGATAAAATTTGAGTATATTTCCTACAAATATTTGGTTTGCTTCCGGCACTTTTCCAACTGGGATTAAAGCATAAAACTTTTGAAAAATACTCCATATTCAGGGTGAACGTATTACGTTACACGTGTATTGCTGTATAAGACAAATTTTAGAAAATTCACTGTTAGTACGGGTAATAGAGGCAAATTATTGCAACAGAAATGTATTGCTGTTGTTAGCTTACAGGAAAGGTAAAGGTAAAATACGGCGTATCAAAGCAAAGGCAGTGTCCACTATATATTTCATATTATCCCATATGCAACCTGACTAGGAAAAGAAGAAGCAAATATAGATAGTTATAGGGAAAGAATGTAAAATCAAACATGAGAACTAACATTTTAGTTGGTGGGAAGTAAAATACTAAAAATCTATAATTCTTTAAATGATATTTAAGGGGACAGTGATCTTTCAAAATTGTGAAATTTGCCCAAAAATTCGATTTTTTTTATTTTATTGAATTGTGAAACTACGGACGAGTAGGAATGTGTTCCAAGAAGAATTTTTAATTTCCGTGATTACTTTCCTAATGATAGGCATTTGTATTTAATTTAGATATAATGTAGTGGTTAGTAATAGCAATAACTTTAAATGCGTTTTTCTCAAAATAAAAATGTTCCTGTCATACGAATATTCAAACTGCTCCGGGCGCATTTCTAATTATCGCATTGCTTTGAAATTTAAGTTTTATATACTTAACTGTATATCAAATAAATCTTATTGAAAAAAATTATGCTTCGTAGCTCAGAATTTCTAAATTTTGTACTTGAAAAGATGATTTATAGGTATTTTGCGTAATAAAAAGGGCATTTTCACTATTATTTTTTTTTTCTCTTTATATTTTCAATGAATGCTTAAAACAAACAATAAGTTTCATTGTTAGTTCTATAAGGTATCCTGTAAATGAAAATTACTATATTATATGCAAAAGAAATGCACATGGAAAATTTTTAATTAGGCCAATTTTCGATATAATTAATAATTCAAAATTCATAAATTATTAATATTTCATCTTTAAATTTTAACCACTTTTACATATGTATGGTACTAATCACATATTCAAATTTCAAGCAAATCCATTAAAAACAAAAAAAGTTAGGTTTGAAGGTCCACTGTCCCCTTAAAAGGTAAAAAATAATGGTATAAAGTGCACCTCACTGAGATGATCTAATCTTAGTGGTAATGCTTTCTCATTCGTTAGTTTTGAGATTCCATTTCCTTTTCAAAAATAAAGTCTATTATTGCACAGATATAATCAAGATGAAACAAATTAACTCTTAAAAATAACATTATACAAATAACTAATCGAGATTGACACTTTTGCGATGGGTATGTTGCCTGTAGACACTTAGCCAGAGAAGATTGCTACGATATCGATATGGATGAAAATTGACTGTTAGACAGTGTAAGGCTATCAGACACCGATATATATAATACGAGAGCACATACTCTTGGGAAATGAGAAATTTCCCTATTTCCTATTTTTCCGTACACGTATAAAAATAAAATAAAACTCAAGTTCTGAAGAAAATATATATTTTTACTGACAAAAGAGTCTGAACAACATTTCAAGAAAACTTCTTGCCTAGTAGACTGCTTCATAACTTCATATAAAGGGAAACAACATATACCGAGTGAGATATCATGAAACGTGCAAAGACACCACGTTTCGTCATGTATATTAAACCTTGAAAATATGGGAAATATAAAGACTTGCATAAAATAGAAGCGTAACAAGTTTTGTCAGACTACTGGACTGGAACAGAAATGTAAGCCCTTATGGGAATTTTATACAGCCATGTAGGAAAACAAGTGGAAATCTAAAAAAGAGTTCCTACTTTTGGCAACATGCAGAAAGACTGCTAAATAGGTGGTGCCTAAAGCATAATTTTACATGTCAAGAGTACAGATAGCCTTGGACCGAGGTTTCACTGCTATTTTTTTCTAAATTTTGTATCAGAATATGTGATAGACGATGGTTTTTTCTGAAGTGGACTGGAGGACTACACTATGAAAGTCACCAACAAAAATTTAGACAAATTCCTCATTGGGAATTCTTTTCCATCCCAGCATATTCATCTGTTATGCCATTCTGAGCACACCATATCAAGGGTGACCTACCATATCAAGGGTACCACCATATCAAGGGTACGGTGGACATGTATATTCATACTTCTAGTCTAAAAAAATTTCCAATTCCTATACCAAAATTTTTTTTCCAGAAACAAAATTTTTGAATCATTTCGTTGAAATACGTATAAACGAAAATTAGCTAGTTTTAGTTCTAAAAGTAGCCAACCAGGGCCTTAACAACATTTCGTTCCACAAGTAAAAGTTAACATGGAATCACAACATATGGCGGAGACGATACAAAAATTTTAGAAGAAAAGTTGTTCCTCCTTGCCAGAAATACACATACGTACCTACTCGCATTTCCCTTTACTCCAATACTTCCTCTAATAAAAATTTGCGCCATTAAAGTTTTCATTTCGAAATAAAGATTGGAAAAGCCATGAAATGTGTCCCTGAAATATCAGGTAAGTTAACCATAGCATAACATAAAATTATAACTATAAAATAAACCAAAAACTGTATGATCACTTTCTACTACTTTCTACTAGAAAAAGTGGAGACCAAAATTAAGTAGAAACTCAAAAAAATTCAATATCTGGAAAATTTAGAGAAATTCGATGAATTTTGTATTGATGGTAAAAAAAATTCATCATATGATTTTAAATTAAGTAATAAGTTCCCTATAAATATATATATATATATATATATATATATATATATATATATATATATATATATATATATATATATATATATAATAATAATATTTTGAACTATATTTACTTCGTTATGCAGTTCCTCCAAACATCGGCCTATTTTAATGTATGGATGCAACCTAATCTACCATAAACTAGGTGAATGTAATGAGTAGAATATACATGTAACGAAGGTGAGACAGCCATTTTCTAATTGTGGCTGAAATCTACGCCAACCATATTCACGTGCTGAGTTCCATTTGAAGCCATTTACTAACACGTGCTGTCTCTGTAGGGAATTGTAAAGTGCATAATGGACCCCGAGGCACACAATCTGGACACTGAAACGTGTAAGATTGTAATTAAAGATGTTAACTGCTTCTTGTTAATTTGGTATAAAACTTCGTAATTGGAAACCCACACTGGAAAGGAAACTTGGTAATATATATCTTCATTTTAATGTAAACTCGTGTGTTTAATTAACTTCCCTTTATACAAAATTTTTCGGGAAAATTTACAGTCTAAGAGGAATTATCCTGTATGATTCGAATAGAGCCTTTTCGTACAATATTTGACGTGCTTTTAGTGTGGGAAATCGTGGAATTATGTTTATTCAGAGACTATTTTCCTTTAATGAACTTTTTTAATGCTCGAGTGATAGTTAAACGCAACCTGTTTAAAATACTTGAAATATTCCAAAAATCATGATGCGGAAAATCAGAACACAAACTATGAATTGTTGAGTTATGTCAATATTATAAAATTAATAGGTCAGAATTATAAGGACCTTTTTCGTGTAGCGGGAGTTAACTTAGGTTTCAAAGACCTATAGGGTAGTTTTATACAGACAGAATTATCTGATTATGTAAGGAGCTCCCATCTGCTAGATTCCTACCCTTAAAAAATGTCAAAATATACATACAATTAACCTATTTATTTGGTCATAAATAAGCCTTCAGTTTGAGCCCAGTTTATTCTTTCTCAAAAGAGAGTTATAAGCAGGTTCTACTTCTCTCTTGACATGCTAAGCCTAATGAGTATATACAATGCCTAATTCATTCATCAATTCATTCCTTCTCTCTCTCTCTCTGTCTCTGTAGGGATATATATGTAACAAGAAACCGCGTCTTCCTAAATTGCTTTACTTTAAAGCATATTCTATTGTTAATAAAGTACGACCCCTTTTATCAAAATTGCGACCTAAAAGTAAAATAAGATAATTTATCGTAGCCCTGCAGATCATTAAGCAGGGATGTGAAGTATCGGAACTCAATAACATCCCCAGATATGAGTGTTAGAAGTTTATGAGATTTCGAATGTCAGTATAGTGTCAAAATTCTTGAAGAGCCCTCAAACCACTCTGAAGTTATGTCTTGTATAACGTCAAAAACCCCACTTTGCAAGAACTTTATGGCCACTTATCCTACGCCCAGGTCAACAGTTTACGGTTCTAGCAAGCGCGAGCTCTAGCAGTAAAGTCCCCGATAAACTTAAGTGGACACGTGAACTCCACGAATCTAAAGTCGCCCAATTAAAAATTAAGTAGTTTAGGCCCTCTGGCGTCAATATCGCAAAACACCCATTTAATGTTGCATGAACAGAAGACTTTTCTCTCTCTTCGTTTCTAACTCTTGTTGCCGTCGGACCTACTGTCCATAGTCCGGTGGTTACAACGCTTTTCTCTTAACTCTCCAATGTAAGCACTGCTGTTTTTACGTCCCGTCCTGACATGTACGCCGGACAAGTCATGTGGCCACTGCAGCTAATACCTTCGCGATGCTTCATAATTGAATAAAGGTGATTTACTGGATATCGTCGGAAATGTGTGTTCTTCTTCTATGGCTCCGATTGTGTTACTCTCCTTTTGTAATGTTTACTCTCCTTTTGTAATGTTAAATTTTGTAAATGTTTTCCTGAATGAACACTCAGCCCGACTGCATCACTCCTCGCACCGACTGCATCTCCTAGTTCCAAATGTGATTATTATCACATATATATATATATATATATATATATATATATATATATATATATATATATATATATATATATATATATATATATACAGGGTAATTTTTATTAAACGGACACTACTCAGAGCCATCTGTAGCGCGATATATCAACCGTATATTCAACGAAATTGATAGAGGTTATCCCTCTATCAATGGAATAAGTTTCCATGAAAAAAAAACATGAATTTGCATTTTGATGTTTTACTTGCCTTTTATGCAAATTCTCGGGTTCGCCGACAACAACAGTGCCATATATCCCCTTATCGGTGACCTTTGAAACTATTTTTCATAGAAATTATTTCCCATGTCTTCCTTAGTCCCTGTGTCAAATTTGATGGAATCACGGCAGATAGATCGCTCTTCAGGTGGCTCTGAGTAGTGCTATTTTAAAAAAAAATCACCCTGAGAGTATATATATATATATATATAATATAATATATAGATAGACAGATCGATAAGTTAGATATAGATATTTATTAATTAATTTATATATCCATCCTTCTGCACGTGCCTGTGAAAACCTTTTCTCCTGGAACTGAACATCATCGAAATATCTCTTCAATCTTCCATACATCTTAGAGAGGTGAGAAACAAAAACGATTTTTGAGCATCACAAGCTACAACAGATTTTTTGCTCTCAAAGGAAGCGATTAATGGGAAAGAATCTTAATTTCTCTTTTGACTCCATTAAAGTTCTACGCTTCGCTGCACCAGCTATGCAAAGCGTGAAAAACGTATTTTTTTTAGCAAATGCAGTGTGTCTATCAGTAAATCACTGGATGTCATTTGAGCGAAAGATCTTTTTTTTTTGTTCTGCTTTATTTTCTTAAGTGCAAACAAGCTGTTTTTGATCAACTGTTGTTATGGTCATCAGACACTTAGGGAAAGAATATAATTTGAAATAGTTTTCAAACTTTTATTGTAAAATGTTTTTTAATGTTTAAAGCCTGTGTAAAATTCAATCCTTACATCATGATGTCTCCGTTTTAAAGCGTTTTTGGCAGTTCAGAAAGATATGCTCATTGAAATGTATAGCACAAAAGAGACTAAATTTGCTTTTACAAATACACTAGAGCATTTCAGCCAAATATATTCATCTCAGAATATATATGGCTAAATACCGAAAATACCTTCCCCAGTATTTCACTGGCATATGTATTCTAAAGGGGACATAAACAGCTTTATTGACTGATTTACCAAGAAATTTCTTTGTAAAACAAATGAAATTACTAGATCTTTCTGGAAAATGTCATATCCTGCTGGAAAGTAACATTCAAGATGACACTCTGAGCCTAAAAATTCAACAATGAAATTTTAGTGCACCATTAATTTAAATCAAGAGACCTGATCTCGTTAACTTTTATCTATACTTATATATAAAGAGAGAGCGATTTTGTACTTGGAGGGTAATCTTCAGAACCACTGTACCTATTTGAAAAATTCTTTCACTGTTTGAAAGGTACAGTATTCCAGATGGACATAGGCTATATATTATGTATATCTAATCAGTAGAAATAAAGTTAGGGGCTTAATCCTAAAAATCTCCATTGTTACAACTACTGTCCTCTACCGCTTTTTGCACCGAAGTCTTCAATGATCCTTAGCGTGGTGCTATCTATACTTATATATAAAGAGAGAGCGATTTTGTACATGGAGGGTAATCTTCAAAACCACTGTACCTATTTGAAAAATTCTTTCACTGTTTGAAAGGTACAGTATTCCAGATAGACATAGGCTATATATTATGCATATTTATTCAGTAGAAATAAAGTTAGGGGCTTAATCCTAACAATCTCCATTGTTACAACTACTGTCCTCTACCGCTTTTTGTGCCGAAGTCTTCAACGATCCTTAGCGTGGTGCTATCTATACTTATATATAAAGAGAGAGCATTGAGAACATGGGGTATGAAGTGATGTAAAATTACAATTTTACATTTACTCTATTTTCATGAAGACATGGGGCGAACGGTGTGTGGCCAACACCTCCATCGACTATCTTTTAGTAATCTATACTTATATATAAAGAGAGAGCGATTTGTACGTGGAGGGTAATCTTCAGAACCACTGTACCTATTTGAAAAATTCTTTCACTGTTTGAAAGGTACAGTATTCCAGATGGACATAGGCTATATATTATGTATATCTAATCAGTAGAAATAAAGTTAGGGGCTTAATCCTAACAATCTCCATTGTTTCCGCTACTGTTTTCTACCGCTTTTTGTTCCGAAGATTTCAATGATCCTTATCGTGGTGCTATCGCGGTGGGCTTCTGTTCTAACGCTAGCGGTTCGAACCTAGCCGTTCTCCGGCACGCCTTTTTCTTTTAAAAAAATTGTTTTAATTATTAACTAACATAAAATTAATTTAAGGTATTATTTAGGTTATTTTTAAGGTAAAAAAAGATTTACAGTTTATTGGCTATCAACTGGAAATTTATTGGTATAAAATTTTGTTCAACCCGGACAAAGTCGGGACGGGCCGCTAGTTCCTTAATAAAATTTACTGGGATATTTTAGATTGTATTCTTCTAACATTATAGTATTTTAGCGACACACGATACTACCACCGTACGCCCGTAGGATAAATGCCTATCGCATCAGAAGAAACAAAATTTAGAAGTTTACTGATTGAGAGTAAAAGATGTGATATGCAACGAAACATATGCAGTCAAATTTTTATTTATTTCAACAAACGAAGCATCTTTCATAAACTTCTATAATTATTGAGAGTTACCACCCATAACGAGCATTTGTTAAAATATACCCTCTAAAAATGCTCCATCAGGGCTTATGTGATGGAAAGTTGATATGGTCATTTACTCAAGTTGTCATCAAAGCAGTTTCATGCTTGATAATCTAGAGTTTGGTTCCCTTTTCCAAGGCAAATAAATTCACTACAATGCAAGTATTTCCACTTTTATAGAAATTGCTCTCTCCTATAAACAAAGAGGTTCTGAGATTATAGGTTTTATTTGGATAAACATCGTGAATCTGGATCGCATTCGGCAGCATGGATCGAGCTTCGCTTTTGATAGCTATGCAATTTGGAGGACATAAAGGAAAAATTACAACTCCGTATGCAGAATGATGTTACTTGTGATCGAATTTGGTTTTCGTTAGCAAACCGATGCCTATTCTTTAGAATTAAATATACAATTAACCATGGAGGAAACAATATTCCGCCAGTTTTTATGGAAATTCGCCGTTTTTATCAAAGCAACCTCGTGACTGAGGTATTTCATTTAATGTTTGATTTTACCATCATTAGGTTTTAATTTAATTGTATCCAGTTTTTTTAATGACTGTCGTTTAACACTGTATATGTATGTAATAGCACGAGCGTGGGCCGACGAAGGAAGGGCTGAGTGGCATAGTTTTGATGTTAAAATGGATGACTTGTCGCCCGGCCGTGCATCACAAATATTTTAATCCATTCCCGCATTTCATCTCAACCCTCGGACACAAATCAAAACACAACTTTTTCGTACTACATTTTATTGAAATCACCGACCGATCCGTCGGTATGGATGCAGCAAGAGAAAGTACAGGAATCCGTCCTACTTCCGGGTAACAAGTCTTTTATAAACTTCAGTCCATCACGTGATTAAAGGGTGTGTCTTAATAGTTGATTGGTTTAAAGTTGTTGATGTGCAGAACTGATTCAAACTTGTACTTACGCGACGCAGCGTCCCTTTAGTTAAAAAAGACAGCCATCTTGAATGATTTTGCCGAAGGCTGTAATAATGGAATTTAACGCGAATGCCCAAAGGGACTTAAATAATTTAAGGGATTAAAAAAGGGTTTGTAATTTGGAATAGTAAAGTGATGAATTAATAGTTTTTAAATGTTAAGAGTGTTGAATTAAGAAATTACTAGTTTTTTAATATTATATGTATGACATAATTGAGAATACTACAAAAGAAAGAGCACAACGGTAGATCAAACACGTAAACAATGAACAATAAAGGGGAATTAGTTGTTGCTATGAGTTTCAAAGCAAGCGGTATTTCAACTAACTGAGACTTTCCTGAGATGTAAGAAATTTACAAGCGCTATTGAAAGGCGTTACTCCTTGCATAAAATTAACGGCTAAAAACTCTTCTTTTTAATATAGGGTCGTTTTAAAGTTAAGGTATCCGACAATGCTTAAAACGGTCATTTGGTTGAAAATTCCAAATTTATTTTTTCACTGTTTCTTAAAGAGTGTGAATTTTTGCTTCTTAATCTGCTTTTATTTTGCATGTACCATCATTAGAAATGGAATGAGAACGATTTAAAGAACAGCAACATCTGTCAGTTTTAACAAAACTGAAAACATTTAATCGTGTTTTCTGAAGAACTTATTTTTCACCAGAAATGTGTACGATTTTTGTCATAACTCTAAATATAATCAAGATATGTCTATGAAATTTTTCATGTAGGTTTTTCATAATTCTAAGTTTATTATTAATTACATATTAAGCTAATATATGTCAAATTTTGACGGATTTTGGTAATTTTCTGTTTAACTGTTTACTGCTAGCCCAAGCGATACAGACTGAGTTTAACGCGCTGCCAAAATTATAACTCGCGACGGTGGACGATTTTAGCTTATGAAATTTCGATTTTCAAAGGACGTAAATGAAGAAACGTAATAATGCGTTAAAATTTAATGTTATAGGCATAAATTTCACTTGCAGAGTTGGAGGCGTTTATGTAAAAATTTCCTTAGTTTTGACCAAACCTCTTAAAATTTGTTTAAAGTTGCACAATAATGGACTATTTTTTTATCCTTTTTTATTTTAATGTTGTATTCCTTTGATAAACAGGACAAAAATGTTCGCAAGTAAAGTTTTTGAAAAAAAAATAAACGGCTTCGAACGTAATCGGATGCCTTAAAAACCGGACAAACTTTTCGGGGTGTAGGTCAGTAAGAGAAGTCCGGGATGTTATCCATTAAATACGAAATAAAGCACATCAGCAACACGTTTCTTATTTGCCAGCAATTTAAGTTAATCACATAATTACCATGTTTTTATTAACTTGCTTTCTTGTTTGTGTGTATGTGTGTGTTTGTTTGTCAGGTGCAAATATTGCAATCGATTTTTAACTAACTCCCTAACTATCTAGACATTTGAAACTTTTAGAATAGCTCAGAACATAATTACAATGCATTATTTTAATACTTTTAGCCATCTTTAAGCAGTATTGAATTCTTTTTCAGCTAATTTTGTTTTGTAGACTGGTGCAGCCATCTATCGACCGAGACCGGAGCGAAAAGTTAAAAGCAAGTTAACTTCCAATTAACTTCATTTTCTTTCAAGTTAATGGGATAATTCATCAAAAAAAATTAAAAAAGCATTTATTAATACATAGAATTGTCAAGTTTATATGATTCAACAGAAAATTTAAAAACATGGTATATAAAAAGTTCTTTTTATCTTGTAATTATGTAACATTAGATCCTTTACTAAATGTGTTGCTAATTTAATGACGAAAATGGATTATTTCATACGTAACATATATATACAAATCAAGTTAGATGATTCAGCAGCAGTTTTTAACGTCAAATTACTTTCCTCAATAACGATCCTCCGGTAAGAAAAATTGAAATACGTCGCGAGTTATAATTTTGACAGAGCGCCAAACCTAGTAGCAGTAAAAAGTTAAACATAAATGTAACAAAATGCATTAAAAAAAAGAGGTAAGCAAAAATAAGTAATCGTACGTTAATAACCTGCGGTAGTTTCGTTAGAAGAGACAATCTGAAATATTCTTTTTGCAAAAATTTCATAATTTTTGTGAAAATGAAAAACTTCCCTCACATCAAACAGATGATAGTTATGCAACGGGAGGTCATCTCACCAATTTTTAAAAAAATCTAAATTGAATAATGAACAATTGTAAAATTAAAAATATCAATGACCCCGTAACCTTTGGCCAAACTTGAAAATAAAATTGTTTTATTTCCACCCTTGATCGTAACAACATGCTGCAGTCTTACAAATGCAGCGTTATTGCATGCCTCTTTTACTGAGTTGATTTACACATAATGGAACTCATTGGTTTATAGTAGATAAAAATAAGTATTAGTTTATAGAGAAAAAAATGTAAGCTAAGTAATTTCTTGCAACGTATAGAAGAAACATTCCTGGATAAAACATTCATGGAATTTATGGATAAACCAAAAAAAATAGAGATAGTTTTACATACATCTCATAATGTACGTTTATTAAAAGCTAAGTGTTAAAAGCATGATTTCACGAGAAATTAAATCGTTAATGGAATACAAGTCTCATTACTTGAAATTAAATTTTTGCAATATTTCGAAACATAGAGAAACCAAACTAGCATGATATGCAAATACAAGGCAGAGTATCCAATCATAAAATTCAGCAGTATTTGGTTTATCCTATATTGTAGAATGCAAGAACATGCACAGATTATATCCGCACCACACAAGATATTCTGCAGAAAGCTGAGAGCAATATTCGAAACTGCGAATTTCTAAATTAGATAAACTTCATGCTTGGAGACATTTACAAGCTGTGTAGTTTAAAGTATCCTATTGTACTGGTATTTATCGGAATTCACTACGATTCCAATTTCTCTCTTATGGTTTAGATGTTTATAAACTTGGCTCATTTTAATATTCAAAGAGGTGAATGCTTAAACTCTGAAATATTTGTCAACTTGAAACGAACTAGTGGGTAATTTATGGATATGGATATTGATATGAATCTGATTCTGATTCTGCACACTTTAAGGAACCAAGAATATCGTTTGATAATATATAACGAAACAACTGTTGGTTATTAACTAATGAAAGTGCATAATAATTACGATATATAAAAATTCCGTTATGCGCTGTGTTAACACATATATGAAGCCGGAAAATACCTTTGATCGTTTTTTTAAATCGAATCACCAGATATAAATTATTTTGTCTGTGAAATAAATGTTTTAGTCCTTTAAAATTTCAGGCTAATTTTTTCCTTGTGTTGCCGATTATTTCTTACTTTTCCATATTGCTCAGTGTAGGACGTTACTCATGCAATTATTTGGTTTTCCATATTAATATGCACGTATATCTAAAATTTTGAAATAATTAAATTTTAATTTGTGCTTCGCAATATAGTATGTCATTAACGGTACTCTACTAATTTTTAAAATCTTTACTTTTTTTCGCGAGTTACTTTCTTGCAAACAAAATTAACAATGTTATTAATAAAATTAAAACACTTAAAAATATTTCGTTATTTTAAACCTACTCTGTAAGAATAAGCTTATAAAATATATCTAGATAACTGCGAGTTTGGGTGATTTCCACATGAATACACTCTAAGGAAAATTATTCCTAGAACTACCGACAACTACGATATATTTATTTCTACCAATGTTAAAACCAATGAGATTTGATTGATTGTCCTGGTGTTAAGGACTTCTGAGAGTAAGGTAATATAAATTACTAGGTGATCTTAAAACATTTTTTTCCCAATGCGACGAGCTCTTATTCTTTAGATCTATTTATCTATCTTTCTACCTTTAGATGTAAAGATCTATCTCTCTATCTATATTTAGATCTATAGATATATCTATAAATATATCTATCTGTCTATAAATTTATACATATTTACATCTATCTATCTACAGATACATCTATCTATCTATAGATGTATTTATCTACCTATCTATAGATATATCTATCTATCTATATATCTGAAGACCTGTCTGTCTATCTATCAATTTATCTATCTCCAGATCTATCTATCTATCTATTGATCTATCTTTCTGTATATATATATATATAGAGAGAGAGAGAGACAGAGAGATGTACCAGTTTATAGCTAGTTCTGTATCTACAGATCTGTCTGTCTATCTATCAGTCTATCTAGAGATCTATCTGTCTACCTATTGATCTATCTATCTATACATACATACAGATGTACACTTTATCTCTAGATCTATCTATCTATCTATAGATGTCTCTATCTATAGGTCTCTTTCTTTGTCTCACACACACACGCGCATTCACGCATGTGCAATTATTGTCAAATATATTATAGGAACACCCAGTGGTGTAAACTTCCGATCGGATATTAATGTTATACTCTATGAGGAGAGAATACAAGAGTATCCCCACATTAGCCGGAATTCCAGCGTGGGTCCATGCGGCCTTACTTCCTGACAATAACGACCATATAAACACAACAAGCATTTAATGATAAGGTAAACTTGAGGGATAAATAGCTGAAGGTTGCAAATATTTGCAAAAATCAACTGTAATGTAAACTCAGAATTCTAAATTTTAATTACTCCTTAATATGGAACCATTTTTCTTACTTACGGTGTGTAAAAATCATCCAAAAAGCAAAAATCTGAGGTGTTTATTGATATTGTATTTTTCAACAATACTCATAAATAATATAACATGATTCTCAAAGGTGTGACTCTCACGAATAACAATAATTGGCTCAGGGCATATAATTTATACATATTATGCAGGTATGTATTAACATTTTAAATATGCATACACTAATTATAAAGCGGTAAACATATTTATTATAAATTATGATTGTAAAGAAACGGGTACCGCTTGGCGTGGTTTGGCGAAGTTTTCAAAATTCGCCAAAATTACTCTAAAAGGTGATGATAACGGCAACACAGCGAACAACAAATTACGTGTATATACAGATTATACAATGAATTTTAGGCAATTTAAATGGCCTAAATATTTCAGTATAAATCTTAAATGGCATTTACCCCTCATAATTAAAACTAAAGAACGGGAAATTGCAATGCAAACAATAAACCGAAAGCAAGTAGTTTCTTCTGTAAAACACTCTTAATCAAAATAAGGATTTAATCAACATAATGTAGCTCAAAATTGAAGTTATAACATTAGGTTTTCCGGATTTGCAGTTGTTGAATATTCAACTTGATTTGAAACTGAAAAGAGTAAGTAAATGATACAAAAAAGGAACAAATTTTTCGGCGTCCAATTTCCACCCAAATTTGTTATTTATTTAAAGCTAGCTGAATACCCGTACTTCGCTACGGTGTATATTCAAATTAAATAGAATGGTCAATGTATGCAATTAATGTCAATATCTATATCTATATATATATATATATATATATATATATATATATATATATATATATATATATATATATATATATATATATATATATATATATATATATATATATATATATATATACACTCAAAAGCCAAAACATTATTACCACCAATACATTTTGTAATGAATTCTCCTGGATGACGTGGAAGGCACGTGATCAGGTGGAAGTGGTATTTAACTGCTGCTGGAGAGTCTGAAGAATCATTCATTCACTTACTTCTGTGTGTGATGGGAAAGGCTGCAGATCTAAGCGACTTTGATAGAGGGCAGATTGTAACGGCTCGAAGGCTCGGAACAAGTATTTCCGAAACTGCACGACTCGTGTGTTGTTCGCGACCTACAGTTGTTAGTACTTATGCAAAGTGGATGAATGACGGTGAAACCAGCAGTAGATGACATGGTATTGGACGTCCACACGCTATCAAAGAAAAAGGTCGTCGGAGACTGTCTCGCATGGTGAAGCAAAACCGGAGCTAGACAGTGGCTCAGCTGACAGCCCAATACTATGCAGGGCCAAGTAGAATAGTATCGCAGCACACTGTTCAGCGGACACTGTTGGATATGGGGCTACGCAGCAAACGTCCCACTCGTGTGCCTTTGCTGACCAAGCGTCATCGCCAACTGCGCCTGCGCAGGGCCCGGGAACATCGCTACTGGTCCATGGATCAGTGGGAGAGAGTTGCCTGGTCAGATGAATCACAATTTGTCATTCATCACGCCGATGGCCGTGTCAGGATACGCTGTCTTCCAGGCGAACTGTTGCTCCCTCAATGTACAGTAGGTCATACACAGGCCGGTGGTGGCGGTATTATGCTTTGGGGGACGTTCTCTTGGGCGTCTCTGGGACCCGTGGTTGTGGTAGAGCAGACCACGAATGCTACAGGGTATCTGAACATCATTGCGGACCAGTTGCTCCCTTACATGGTCTCTGTTTTTCCAGCTGGAAATGGAATGTTCCAACAGGACAACGCCCCGTGTCACAAGGCTAAAATTGTGTTGGAGTGGTTCCAGGAACATGATGCTGAATTCCAGTTAATATCCTGGCCGCCTAACTCACCGGATTTCAATTCGATAGAACACATTTGGGATGTCATGGGACGGCAGCTCAGAGTTCAAAGAGCACCAATTCGCAATATCTCGGATTTGCGTGACCGTTACTTAAACATCTGGTACAATCTGTCTCCGGTCATCTACTAAGGACTTGTGGCATCCATACCAAGGCGGGTTGATAGTACAGTTTGTGGAATCTATCTTTTACTGTATTTTAATATTTTTTGGATAATGTCCAATCGTTTGCCGCATTAGCAACAAAAAAAATATTTTTTTGTCTATTTCGTCGTTATGCACGTGACGCAAAATTAATTTAAAGTATCACAAAAAGAAAAGAAACCACGATATCAGCATTAGTAAATTAAATTCTAAAAATTAATCTTTGGAAATTCACCAAAAGTCAGAAAATGGAAGTAAAGATTCGAAAAATATTTCATTTTCAAGGAATTTTTTTTGATTTTACTCGTGATATAAATTTTATAACCCTCAAATTATTATTTTAAATGCAAACTGAAAAAAAGTTACAAAAACAGCTTACAAATTTGAATTAAAAAATATAAGAATTTTTACAAAATCGTTCTTATTGCACCCCTACTCTAAGAAGAATCGCCATGCAAAATTTCAGCCCTTTAGGTCTAGTGGTTTGGTCTGTGCGTTATATGTCAGTCAGTCAGTCAGTTAGTTAGTTAAGGAATTGTTTTATATATATTGATTAGAGCGTACTCACTTATAGAGAAAATATCAGTTATTATATTAAAATAAATGGCAGAATTGTGTTGCTGCATAATGGCTCATCACAAAAATTGACTAGTTGGCCTCCAGTCCTGTAAAATTGAGAATTATAAGTAACGTCTTCCAGCCTGAGCTAAACTAGAAAGTAACTTACATTTCCCCTAGTTTGGTTTTCAAACAGACATCTTTTGTCCAAAATTTATCGGAGAAAAAAATATTCCTCAAATACCCGAATAAGGAGCTAACTCGAATCATGTAAACACAAGAGAATTGAGATAGCTACGTTCAATTTTCCCAGCGTATTCAATTTCCATCTAAAGCGACTGCAATATACTTGGAAAGCGGATGCGAAATTTTAGTGGCTTTGCAGCTTAGAATGCAGAAAGATGCAGATTACGTAATTGGAAATTTTAAACCTCCCAACTGTACGAATTACGTCCAGGAATAGCTTAAAATGAATCCACTTCCGAATACTTCACAATAGCTCCTCTAATGGGATATCTAATTAAAGGGAATGCTGTTAAAGTATCCGGTGATGAAAATTTCTCATTATTATGCCTAGTTTTGATAATAAGTCGAATAGTCATTGGTCTGTAACGTATTTCTCTTTCAATATGATTATGTTCTTTCTTTAGAATTATTTATTTTTACTAGTGTTATGCAATATTTTGATGATATTATGTTTATTCTAATATATTTATATAATGCGACACACTGTATCGCGTATTTATATTTATTGCATAAGGGAATTTTGCAGTCATGAAACTAAAACACTAGAGATAACTATTATTTCCGGTGAAAACATCAAGTTAGGGGTTTTAATGTAAAGCTTTGTTGATAATCTTAACTTGCTATTTGGTATAAAGATATAAATGAAACTCACTTTCCATATGTAGGTAATTGAAATAAAACTAAGGCTACAAAAGAATGCTTTTAGTCTCATAATTAAGGCTACAAAAAAATTAATGTGAATTAAACTTAACTCCGTTTTCAAATTCTTATAATTCACGACCATGATCCAGTATGAGAATGAACCATACTTAACACTGTGGCAAAGTCTTTTCTCCGTTTGCGAACTTGTTTAAAAATTTAGTTTTCTATCGTTCAGAATATTATAATCATTCAAAAATTTAATGACAGTTTGTATAAGGGTGAATGAAATGACATAGATTATTTCAAACGTAATCTGCAATGTTACACAAGCACTTGTCCCACTGCTTCAACAAGCGGTGAATAACTTGCTCAAAGAAGTCCTTTGGCTGATATCGAGACCAGTTTCGAAAACTGTCCATGACTTCGTTGTCTGAGTAAAAACGGAAACCCTTCAATGTATTTTTTTCAGAGGACTAAAGATGTGAAAGTCACATGGCGATAGATCCGGGGTAAGTGGTGGGTGTTACAACATTGTCCACCGAAACTTCGCTAACGTGCTCTGTGTAAGAGCAGAGCACGGCAGCATGACTTTGCTACAACTTGGATTTCTTTGGAGGTGGGGAGGGGGGCTCGGATGTTTACACTGTTGGCTTTGTCGTTTGTTTTCTGGTTGGAAGTTCTGGCATCAAGATTCGTCACGTGCCACAATTCTGTCCAGGACATTTTCATCGGTATGATATCTGAGAAGACGTTGTAAAGACAAACTGTTGCCGGGTAATACTGTGAGCCGACAGCCAGCGCATATCACATGCTTCTGCGCGAATACCTAGGGAAAGTCCATTTTGGCAATAGGGGTTGCCTTTCGTACCTTCCGCTCTGCCTCTGCACAAATTTGCACCACATTCATATCAAAATGAACGAAATTATGACCACTGTTTCGTTTTCATTTGATCCAATCTTATATATCATAAGATTGCCACTCAATATATTTATGCTGTAAGCGCTACGTGCATTGAATGCCTAAGTTAATGAAGATCTTCTTTTAAAAAAAGAGCAATCTAAACAATATAACATAGTGTAAAAAAGGATAATACGTATATAGCCATTACATATATATATATAATGTTCAAAGATAACATAAAGGGGGCTCAGTTACAAATGTATCTATTTCTATACAAAAATAATATATTCATAAATTATACATATAAATATATTTTAGAATACCCTTCATCGATTTATTTGTCTCTTTTCGTTCTCTGCATTGTTGACTAATAGTGAGAATTTAATGTTTTTAAGACCGTGACAAAAGCATTCACAAAGTTCTACAAAGGATTCCACATTGCCTTGGAACGGCAGTTTCGATTTTGAAAATGGTGATCTTAAATGTACTCAAAAACTAAATTCATGACATCGTTTTAAATTCAAACTAGAACAATAAGTTTTCTCTTTTCAACGCATATACAGTGAAATTTCTCTATGGCGATTTGTGTAATCTCGTTTCGAATACAGACTTTCTTTCTTCATAGATACCCTAATATTTAAAATATATATATTCCTACGAAGGATACAATTCACATCCTGAAACTTTAAATCCCCGCTAAAAATCAATAATATGTATTTTATTTTAATGGAGAATTAAAAAAAATTTTCATACATTGACTGTAGTTTTTTGAAACGTTATTTGAAAGTGTAAAAATTAATGTATAAATTATACACTCCCCACAAGTATATATATATATATATATATATATATAGTGAGCATTCTTTAACCTGCCACACCGCTAAACGTGCACTTCTTTTGGAACCATTATTTCCCGCCATATAGGGGTCTACCCCTATTCGATGGCCAACCCACGAAACGGCCATTTTTTTTGGAACCATTACTGTCTGCCATAGAGAAGTTTCACCCCTATTCGACTGCCACCCTTCGAAATGGCCACTTTTTTCGGAACCATGACTGGCTGCCATAGAGAAGTTTCACCCCTATTTGACGGCCACCCCTCGAAACGGTCACTTTTTTCGGAACCATGACTGGCTGCCATAGAGAAGTTCCACCCCTATTTGACGGCCACCCCTTGAAACGGTCACTTTTTTCGGAACCATGACTGGCTGCCATAGAGAAGTTTCACCCCTATTCGACGGCCACCCCTCAAAACGGTCACTTTTTTTCGGAAACATGACTGGCTACCATAAAGAAGTTTCACCCCTATTCGACGGCCACCCCTCGAAACGGCCACTTTCTTTCGGAACCATGACTGACTTGTATAGAAAAGTTTCACTGTGTATGTGTGGTATGTGAAAAAAAAAATTTCTATTTTGAATTTAAAACAATGCCATGAATTTTGCTTTGAAGGAATTTAAGATCACACTTTCAAAACCGGGACTTCACTTATACGACATTGTGGAATCCTTGGAAGAATTTTTGCTAAATTTTAGTAGATGGGGGAGTCATGTGCCAAGATTAGTTCGGAAGACAACTTATATAGAAAGTTCCTGGAAGTTATTTGAGAAATAAGGTTGAATATAATTCAGATTATGAGATCGACATTTCCCCTTCTGGAATATCCTAATCCTTCTGTTCGCTATAATGAAGTACTTTAAAATCCATAGACAGAAAGTAGATACGCCAAAAAAGTAGATTGTAATAACATAAAGTATACAACTCCACAATTTTTACGAAAGTTAGTATTAAGTAATGGTGATATCTCCAGTGGGGAAATCATTGTTCCAAAAGATCTAAAATTTAAAATACATTTCACCTATTAAATATATTAAATAACCATTGAAAAAAAATTAATGTTTCCCCGAAGTTATTGCAACATAATTTCATAGACATAAATGGATGAATTCATTGTTGACTGGTACCTAGAAAATTCGTGTTTCGACACCCAAATGTTGAGGACTATTTAGAATGAAGGACAGTCATATTAGAGAAATTTTTTGATCTACTGAACATTGCTTTACTTGAAAACAACCTGTACTATGACTTGAATGAGTTTCAGGCAAAACCTCCCATTTTTATCCTTTAAACTGCAAACCTAAGAACTCACAATATTAAGGGTCTGACAAGCTCCACGTTATTAAGGTACTGACAAATGGCACTCATTTGGCAAACAACCTTTTCGTCATCTTTCTAGGGCCAGGAACAACTTTCATTTAATAAAATTTATCCAACATCACTCTCTCACATAATTTTTTATTAAATTCCATTAAGTTAACACAGTCGTACATAAATTTAGAGGTAATTCAATGGGGGTCCAGGTTTGTTATAAAGCTCAGGTTATTATTCTGAAAACAACGAAAAAATTTTTTATGCAACAGTCATTAGATAAGTATTACAGTAATTTGATATGCTGAAATTAGGGTTTACCCCTTCCTTTAGAGCTTTAATTTAAAGTCTAGGTTAGGCCTGCAAAAGGTCAGTTACGGTCCACCAACACTCCCTTTGGGGTCCGCAAAGCCCTTTGTGAAGACGCTTAATATTGTAAATTAAATTAAATTATATTACATTTAAAAAATTATATTAATTATATTGTAAATCTAAAACTATATTATTTTTAGATTTATAAATAATGACACACACACACACACACACACACACACACACACACACAGATATATATATATATATATATATATATATATATATATATATATATATATATATACTAGCTGAAAACCCTAGTACATTCACATTAAATACAACGGTCAATGTATGCAATTAATGCCAGAAAAATAAATTTATAAATTTATAATAAATACGACGATCAATGTATACAATTGATGTAAAATAAATATATATATATATATATATATATATATATATATATATATATATATATATATATATATATATATATATATATATATATATATATATATATATATATATATATATATATATATAAATCGTAAGGAATATTTATTTTTTTGGGATAATATCCAATCGTCTGCCACATTAGAAAGAAACAAAAATTTGTGTCTATTTAGTTGTTATGCACGTCACGATAAATTTATTTAAAGTACCAGAAAAAGAAATCACGTGATCAGAACTTAATAAATTAAATCCTAAAAATTAATCTTTAAAAATTCACAAAAAATTTGAAAATCGAGGTAAAGATTCGAAAAAAATTTCATTTTAAAGTAATTTTTATGATCTTTCTCGTGATATAAATTTTATTACCCTCAAATTATTATTTTAAATGCAAACTTAAAAAAAGTTACAAAAACAGCTTAAAAATTTAGTTTAAAAAATCTAAGAAAAATTTTTCAAAAATCTTTCTTAGTGCACCCCTACACCATAAGAAGAATCGCCATGCAAAATTTTAGCCCTTTAGGTCCAGCGGTTTGGTCTGTGCGTTGTATGTCAGTGAGTCAGTTGCGGAACAGTTATATATATACATATATAGTATAACAGTTATATATATATATATATATATATATATATATATATATATATATATATATATATATATATATATATATATATATATTTCGATTAAGTAATAATGCCATCATCACATTTTGAGTTGTACATGCCTGGTCAAAGGCATCTAAATAAATTTATAAAAGATCATTTTCTCTGTAGTCATATCAACAATGCTATTAAATTAAAATTAATAATTAAAATTGCAAAGAAAGCAAAGAGCATGAGGCATTCTTTAAACACAGTGACTTACTAGTTAATATATAAGCTAACAAATTAATCATAGGTAAAAAAATTAGGAAATAAAACAAATGTCTCCCACAGGCCTTACTGTGGACAGAGTGATTTTCAACCACTGTGTCACTGCACTTTAGTATGCCGCGAGATTGTTGAAGTCTTCTTCCACTGTGAATTATTTTGTATGCTATTTATACAAAATATATTATAGGTACATCAATGCATTATCCAAGTAAAATTGTTTTAAATTTGTTTTATTGTTACTATGCCGCCAAAATTTAAAATTATTTAAAGTGTAACGTGACGAAAAAATGGTTGAGAATCACTGCTGCAAAGCCTAGAACCCAAAGCAAAGGCACATTAAATCACAAGTCCCATTCAGCAAATAAAGGTAGCAGAAGTGATTTTGAGATACAAAAGGCGAGAAATAAACCAAAATATTTGAGATTAATTTTTTAGATAAATTCACAAAACAAATAAAATCATTAAATGGCTAAAACAATAGTATCAGATTATGAAATCCTAGTTAGAGATTAAAATATATAAAAACTGCAGTCTAAACTACGTATATTCCAATTATTGTACTTGGGAATTTTTTTGTTTGGTTCCTTGTATTCTATCACAAAATCTTTAAAAGTTATTTTATTTAGATTTTTAAGGCAAGTCTAGGTTTTTATTTGAATTCACCTAATTTAGTTAACTTTTACTTTCGTATTATGTGGAGCAAATTACATATAAATAATCCTGGTAATTGGATTTCCTTAATTAAGCTATACAGTTCTTAAGGTTTAGTTTTAGCAGGTTACATATAAATAATCCTGGTAATTGGATTTCCTTAATTAAGCTATACAGTTCTTAAGGTTTAGTTTTAGCAGGTACAAAGAACACATTTTATAGACACTGCTAGTCAAAAATTTTTGGAGTTTTGTATAAAGGATGTGGAGTATATAACATATAATTTTTAAATATCTACATAATCTCACGTTTTGTTTACTGGCTCAAAAAAAGAATTTTTTTTAAGAAATACATTGTTGATCCTCTCGTGTGATCTTATACTATAGTCACCCAGATGTATTTTAAATTAATTATCTGCGTAATTATTCTACCGCACTTATTAACAACATTGTTAGCTTCTAACTTTTGCTCATGCCTTATTAGGCACTGTCCTCGGTTGAAGTTCTAGATAATCAGTCATGAGATTTTTTTAAAATTTAAGCTTTGTGTAATGTAAACGTAATTACCCATCTCCGTTTAAAGATTGTACATTTTCGTTTTTTATCAAACAGTCTTTTGCAGTTTTAAAAATAACCTCCCTCGATAACATTCCTACCATTGTAAGAATAAACACTTTTATATTTCGTTCAAAGTGAACGTTTTTTTTTTACTTAACTCTGGATTTTATGTATGCAAGATTAATTCTGAAAGAATAAAAAAAATTGAAATTTCAGTTAATTGTGGGATTATACAAATATTATAATTGAAAGTAAAAGTAGTGTGTTTATATTTAAGCACGAAATTCCATACGGCACAAAGAAATAATGGATTTGGGTAAAAGCATAGATTTTGCATTGCAAAAATATATCTTTACACTTTATGTTAGGATTCTACTTATATTCTTTTTAGGAGGGGGCGGGGGAGTGTATTTAAAAAATGAGACTAATCTTATATATAAAGCAGAAGCGGAAAATGGGTCGTGTGTGTATGTGTGTGTTAGTCACAAAAACTCGAGAACCATGAACCCTACCTTGATGAAATTTACACAGTTTAATGTGCTTGGAAAATCAGGATGGACGTGACTATTTTTAGCCCGCTATGACGTTCTATTCCCGAATTATGTGAGAACAAGTTTACGTGGTATCAACGGATATTTTTGTTCAAAGTCATTCTAACATTTCATTGTTGCCAATTAAATTATAACATTTGCGTAAAAATAAATAGACATGAATTAAAAACGTGATTTATTCATATATTGGCAGATTTATTCGTATAGAAAAAATATATACACATATTTCATGCTCGGAATTCTTTCTCAAAACTAAATCGTCTGCTATGTGTCAATGCCACTTACAAACTTTCTTAATTAGAATATACGAGTATTTCATGATTGTAATTCTTTCTCAAAACTAAATCGTTTGCTATGGATTGAGAACACATTCATAGAAATTGAATGATTTTCCATCTTTATATTTTCAATTTTAAAAAGAAATATTCCGGCGTTGCCACGTATATGAACTACATATTTATGTAGTATATACGTTTATATCACGTATATGTTTTTCGCATGGTCAGCTATATGTAGGAATGTCTAGAGCAAGGAATCAATCAGAATTATACATTGTCGCAGATGTTAAGAAGGAAACAAAAAATTTTGTGTACTGGCAAGTATTCAAATAACAATAAATTAGTTAATAAATGAATTTTATATTCCTGAAAAAATCAAATAAATTTTTTTAAGAGTTGTTATAACTTTAGAACATCATAACATGAAGCTAATAATTGAAAAAAATAATAACATAAACTGAATTCCGAGCGAAGCCGGGTAATAAATCTAGTTTTAATATAAGCATGCCCTTTTGTACAATGAAAAATGAATTTATCATTAATCTTTCATACGAAAATATCAATGTAAAATATCAATGTAATGACAAATATCAATGCAATTCCCTCCACAGAAGGATATATATCAAATACCAACCACGGTATTTGCTAGAGGTACTAAATCTTTGCTCACATGTTTCACAAACTTATAGAAGGAAGAATTATTATGCAATACCAAATTCCTCCAATTCGCAAGATGCTGGTGAGATGACAATTCAATGTCTTGTTTTTGTTCTGAAATCTCGTGGCTTTAAATTTTGCCGGATAAAGGGCATCCATAATCCACAAGCTTCCTGAAGCAACATCAGAGCTGTCAGTAAAAGGATTTCTATGAAAAAGGTGTGCGTGAAAAGTACATAAAAAAATTTCAAGAGATAATACTTTAGAGGTTCCGGAGTTGCGGACTAAAAATATTCTTAGAAGAGAACGAATAGTTGGGATCCATATTCTTAATACATTCGCTACCACCATAGGGACATTAGGTGTTTTCCCACAGGGCCATGCAGAAATAATAGATGCTGATTATTGCATTTAGGAAATACAAAAATAATCATATTTTGAAAAATTAAACTGAAAAGAGAACATTAGCTCCCGGTGATATAGATGGCCACTAGGTGATGTAACATTCGTTATGAGACACTTGAATAACCATTTGCCTCAGATACAAATAAAAGAAAATTACTGTATTTCCGTGAAACAAGTCAGATATAAAAAAAAACTTCATATATATTGCATTTTATTGGCACTTTTTTTGCTGTTTTATGGCACTTTCTCTTCCATTTTACTTTTTTATATTTTCATAACACCCTATTATCTGTTTCTCTTCTTTCGATTTTGAGACGTTCTTTATTAGATTTCTATTTGTACATACTTTTCTTTGACATCTTAATTCTCTTTTTCATGTGTAAGCATGTCGAACACCTTCTCTGCCATGTGACACACCGTTGATGTACGCAGCACACAACTAAAAATCCAATGTGCATTACCGGTGTGTCACGTGGCAATGACGATGTTAAAGTAGTATCGTCTGATAATCTGGATGTGACGCCTCTAATCTCTACATCACTCAATTAAGAATAGTCAAACCTCTAAAGATATGAACTTATGCATTTAACGAAAGTAATTTCTTTATTATGTTTTTAAAAAGTCTTTGAATAAAACTAATAAGGAAAATAAATTTGATAAAATAATTATTTCTGCTGTACATCAGTTGTCCTCGCAATTGTTCAGTTCCCTACGAGAATCGATCCTAACCACACAATAGCGAATGCATGATTTTGAAAGTTATTGTTTTGCCCAGAAGAAATAATTTAAATCAAATATACATAATTTTTAGCAATTATTTTTATCAGGACATTGAAGTAAGGATGTTAATCAAACGAAAATATTCTTAAAAATTTAGAAAATGAGGCGTTGATGTTGAAAAGAGGGAAGTTCCGAAATTTCCGTAAATACGGGACGGAAATTTCCCCGAAATTTCCGTCCATAATTTATTTTAAATTAAACTAGATGGGGCTTAGGGCCGGTTACATTAGGTTACATCCTTGGGTTATCCCCATATCAGCCATGAAGGATCAGGAGGCTGGGATCGAATCGTCGATATTTGCTGGAGAACTTTCTGCCTGGGAGTCGAAATCTGGAATGGTAGAAACATCCTTAGTTGGCAGGGACTAGACGAAATCTGTTTCTGCAATTCAAACTTCGCTCCTGTGCTGGCCCCGTCACGTGACGTGAAGAGGAAAACATCTGGAACTTGGCGACCCAGCGGTCGCCAGCAGGATCCGCCAAAGCTATAAGATAAAGGGTTATTTTGTGTGTTCTACGAGGAGAAGGGGATAAATGGAGAATCCTTTCGCCAAGCGTTAGGCAACCCCTTTTAAGGGATTAACATTGGTATTTTCTGTTTCCGCTGATAAGCGATGAATGCTGATAACGTGACCAAAAGGGTGAACATTTTTTGAGAAAGAAGTGAATGTCTGGGGGACTATATACCCCTGGAAAATTATTGAGGGAACATCTCCCTAATGCGTTTAAGTATTCGAATGGCAAAGCAGGTTTTAATAGTAATATTGTAGCAAAAGTTAATAAGCGTTTCAAAACGTTACGACAGTATCAGTGAAAAAATACTTTTCGGAAATTTTGGCACTTGCACTCTATTCAACGTCAATTCATGAAATGGTTAATTCAAAACAAAAATTTTGGAAAATGCAACCATTGCATATACTTCTGGTTTCGATGAATGGAATTCAAAGATTGTTCATGAGTAGATATAAAAATAGCAATGGGAAAATTCCCATCGCTTAATATAAGGCCATCTATGAGTCGATATCGTGAGCCGCTCTTAAATGACATAGGAATACAAAAATAATAAATTAGCATGTGAGTAACTTAATATATAGTTACATGACAAACCCAAACATCCACACATGTATGTGTATACATATGAAAGGAGATTCATATATGAATATCTAAACTGGTACTTTTCCCTACACTCCTATAATAATTTTTCCATTTATATTCAGTGTTTCATAACAAATGTTGAATTTTAGATTCTATCACATGTTATTAATTTTGACACTATCTATACGTATGAAAATAAAAGAAATAGACGTCGTAAATAAAAATATATGAACTGATTGCCAAAACATATCCCTCGCTGGAGGCTATTTCTTCCATCAAATCAGTTCTAAAGGAGTAAAATATATTTTAGAACGAAATATGAAATTCGGAAGGAGACCTATAGCTTCAAAGGTAGTACATGTTCTACCAGATAAATTTTCAAAATAAATGTGTTTCAATCGATTTCTGAAACATATCAACTGTACACTGAAAGCAAAAAAAATTTTTTGAGAAGTGTTTTTTTTTTTTTTACGATTTGAGAAAAGGAAATGCAGAAATCAGAAAAAAAAACATGTTCTCGTCCCCGAAAGTTAACAACTTCTCATGAAATCATTTACACATCTGTTTTTGTATATCTTATTTGTTAGTATAAAGAATCAAATACTCAAAAAACTAAAGTCATAAAGCTGCGGCTCTTCTGGTATAATAACCAAAATATATTTTAAAAATATTCTTTAAGAGCTTACTTGACTTGTGCACTTGCTGCTTTTACTGAAAACCAGAATAAATTTAATTGACTCCAGCATTTACATATTTTAA
>OU015500.1:103596067-103771067 GCA_907164885.2 Dolomedes plantarius
GGAAGGGCGATCGAAGGTAGCGAAAGGAAGTGAAAGGAGTTGGCGAGCAGCTGCTCGATTCGTTTTAGCTAGGTTGATGCTAACCTACGCGAGTTAGACGAAAATCTTTTAGCGTTCTGTGACCTAAAGCTTACAAGGCATCACTTCTCGTTGACTTTCAAAGTATCTGTGAGTATTCCAAAGTGTATTTTTCATTGCATGAATAGTTATACCAGGAAATATATTGAATTGTATAAATGTTATATACCTCGTACTAGTAGTAAGCATTGCTTACGTTGAAAAGAAATGATATATATATGTAAAATTCTTGAGTAAACGTTGTTATGTAAGAACTGTGTTTGAATGAAATTATTTAGAGAACCACTTCAAGATATACATACCCAAAATTAGGGTAGAAGTGCAAAGAATATCTATAAAACTAAATTATTGCTGACATTCAATTTATTTAACCTTTATCATGACCATAGAGAACTTATAAAATAAAGAAGTACTTTTTAGAAAATGTCCATACTGCTTTTTATTTAAAAAACTCAACTGTTCACAGATTAAGAAATGGATATTTTTTAATTCAGTTTTTTTCATATGGAATTAAATTTTTGAAATCACAGCCCATTTGTTTTCAAAAATATTTGAATTTTAATTTTGTAGTGAATTGACATCAGTAGCCCAGAGAAATATATCAAATAAGTTTTAAAAAATATGCGTTTTTAAAGATAGTCTTAAACTTCATATACATTAAACAAAATTCAAAAATACACAATTGCTAATCACTGATTAGAAGAACATTAATAGAAAAAAATCCACATACCTTAACAGAAAGACTGAAGAACTGTGATGTCAACTGATCCAGCCCCTTCAGGGATTTTGATATTTTAAGTTGTTATACACTTTTCTTCAAATGCACTGCCAATTGCACCAGTGAATTAACTTTCTGTTTACAATTTTTAGATTCTAATTTTAAATTTATCTCTGAACCTTCGGAAGCCACGAAGTTTTAAGTAAAAAATTTTGTACAATATAAGGGAGTTTATCTAGACCCATGATTAAAAAATATCCTTTCCTAAATGTTATCCTTCGATTAGTTAGCTATTGGAGTGCTACAATCACAGTTAAAGGCCTTATTTCAATAGTGGTCCAACTCCAAACTTGTTCATTATCAGATACAGAACCTTAATTTCTAATGAGTGCTGAGAAATGACTGCTGAAGTCTGATTTGTAATGCCCTCTGTTAAGCTGGAACTGTACCAGTTTAAAAACAAGGTAGAAATGACTTGTTTGAACATGAAAGTGAGGCTAACTCTATTTTTTTAAAAGTGGAGTTGACCACTATTCTGATAAGGCCTTCATTTTGCTCCCCAAGTGTTAATCAAATCGGTATCTCGAATTTTCAATCTAATTTCAAATGACAATATCTATGCTAAACACTGTATTCGACCTTGCAGAATCTGGAATAGAAGATTATATTCATGTAAGATCTCCATCTTCCAGACTCAATATATGCCTTAAAAATTGGGCTACTTATTTTGACGTCTAGTTCCAGTGAGGTGATTCAATTTGATGATCAAATTTGATAAAGAAAATAGAAAGGTACAACTCTGTTAGGAGATGTCTGATGTCCAACAAATTTCCCTCGGTTAACTTGCACTGAGACGTGGAAGTAAAAATCATGCGATGAAATCTCCTGATTAATTGCCTGTGAAATTATATACGACTGGCAACGCCTCGGGAGAATCCAGTAACCGAATTATCTGTCCTCAGCTAAAATGATAATGGATGTCCCACGAAAAAAAGAACAGAATATCGTTCCTGGCCTCTTAAAAGATACAGCTTGTTTGCCAAATGAGAGTCATTTGTCAGCCCCTTAATAACACGGAACGTGTTTTTCATTGCGGTCTGTAAATGCGATTAAGAGAATGTTAGTGTTTGGGGGCAGTTATATATCATCATGAACGCTCGCGCAAATGATTATGAAAAGATTATAATGCCGGAGCTCAGCAGAATATCTTTATATAGGATATTTTGGCGTATATGTGCCTGAAAAATATACTATGTAGATGACACGTTGTTTACAAAATCGTATACTAGGGAATTTTTCTCTATAGTTTTTTGAAAACATTAACTTTTAAATGTTATAACTCACAGTAAACTTGTGGAAAAGGAAAAACAGGAATAGAAAACTTTTTAACAGTCACAATAAAAAAATAAATAAACATTTATGAATCGTCAATAGAGAAAATCACACATAATGATTTTCGACGTTATGATGAACTTTTAATAATTTAATAACTACTTGTTCCATTGGGAAAATTAAGAAGATATGTATTTCTCTTATATGCTAGTTTGTGGTTCTAGGAAGAAAATAACATAAAAGTTCAATCTCTAATGAAGTCTACATGTATATAAGAGTAAAATCTCTATTTTATATTCTATTTTTTATGACGTCGATAATGGGATTTTCGACTTCTATACATTCCAAGATGAATTTTCGCCAGGTGACGACCGAATGGCTAGGGCGCTGGCATTCGGTTCAGATCCTGTGGGTTCAAGTACCATTGTTGTCATGGATGTTTGCAGCCGTTCGGAATCGGCTTTAAACTGTAGGCCCCGGTCCAATTAGCCCTCGTGTAGCAAAAAGTTCACCGTAGTGTTCCAAACCAATCCAAGATGAATATTTATTGGTGATATGTATTGTTAAAATTTTGTTATACGTGACCAACTTTAGAAGGGATATAATTCCCAAGTATAATATATTTTATAAAACTGGAAATATTTTATTTCCTATAGACGTCTATTACATTTATGTATACACATTGATTATTATTTTATACGTGAACACTACGCGCTGGACATTTCAACAAATACTTATACATTATGAGATATTCTTTCAGCTCTGTTTAAATAAAATCATCTTCTGTATAGCGACTGCATGCCAAACATGGTTTCGAACAAAGCTCCTCGAGAATTATATACTAGCAGCTATTTTTCAATTTCAGAAATACGCGGAACTCAAAACGTTATAATTACTATTCTTCACATAATTCATCTTCATTTGACAATGTTTGCCTGTACATTTTAAATTATTTTATCGAGGATGGTAAACTTTTTTTTACTTTAAATATTTTTCGTATTCTTCCTAAAAATCCGTGACTGAACTTTTCCCGAATGCCGAGCAGTACTGCAACGACCGTCTTCCAGGACAACACTGTAAAAATGAAATCCTACTTCAGGTCCAGAAAACTGCCTGTTTCAGGGTATAATGTTTTTGGGTAGCGAATTTACCTGTTTTGGGTATCCCACTTTCCTATCCTAAACATGATTTCGATACATTCTAGTTGTACTTCAATTTCTGTAATATGCCTAAAACAGCATTTTATTTTTACGGTGCGGAACCTGAACCTAGATTTTCAACTTAGGTCCTGCATTCTACCGATTAAATTAATTCAGCGACCGAGGAGCTATTATTCCCTGCATCACAAGTTTAATACCAAAAGAAGAATTTTTTAAAAGACTTTGCAGATTTTGTGATGGCATCAACTAAACTTTATGTTTTCTCCCTGAATATGTCTGTCATAGCCGTACTTAAATGTCTATCAGAAATTTATCCTTAAACACATAACTCTACCCGATAATTCCGCCCTCAGCGTTTTAAAGAAAAATCAGGAATAATAATAGATTTGGCCGACTCCCATGGTTTCAGAATCACCGCCTTGCAGGAAACCAAGTTAAAAGATCATTCTGAATTAAATACTAAGGTCTTTTAGAAAAGACCGGCAGAAAAAAGAGGAGGTGGTTTGGCCTTCCCCATAAGGGAAGTTAAATATGAAAGTATCGATTTTCAGGCAACATCGAATTCTGATCTTGAATTGCAGGGCATCTCGATTATTTGGAGGGGCAGATCCTTTCACATCATTAATGTTTATCACCCGCCCAATCTAAACAACTTTCCCGACGTCCTGTTGGACATACCAAACGATAATTATATTCTTAATGTTGATATGATCACTAAACACTCTCCATGGGGGTGTTCTGTCAACAACCAGTGAGGCAATGACCTTCTTAATACGATGAACGCCAGAGCATTTATGTTACTAAATGACGGCTCAATTAGTCACTCTTCATTTGCTTTTGATACCGGGGAGTCTTTGGTTGTTTCCATAGTCCGCCTTGACATCTACCCCTACTATAAGGGGAAGGTCTGGCATAACATGGGTAACGATCACCTCCCAATCTTAATTGAAATAGTAAAAGAGCAAAAGTGTCAACAAACTCAAGAAAATTTCTGCAATTTTAAAAATGCGAACAAGCAATCAGGTGCTGGGTTTCAAACATGATAGCAAGTGAGTCGCAATTGCCAAGGAAACCAAGTGTCCGTTTTGAACTTTAGAACACCTGAAAATGCGCAACGAATCCATTATTCGAGGAGAAGTGACCACAATTCCTTCTCTGATGACCAACAGAGTGAATAAAAACTGTTGAGAAGAGCTTAGGCAGTGCATCTCAAATAATGGTCGCAACCTGAGTGATGTTATTTTTAATATCCAGTGAAAAACATGGAATATATAAAAAAAATTTAAAGTCAATTCCTACTTAGTTCAACAAAGAAAAATTTGAGTGTGAACTAATAGTAGGAATTGAATATAGGGAAAGTGTGAACTAATAGTAGGAATTAAAAAAAAAGGATTGCCTGCCAGAACCTTGCCTACTGTGCGAGATTAAGAGGGGAGGAAAGAGAGAGAAAAAAATTGTCGGGTTGGGGATTCGATCCCGCTACCTACAGGACTGGAGGAGCCCGCGCTACCGCAGTGCTACCGTTTACACACTAAGAAGAGGGAAATTACCATTCAAGAGCAAGATGCGCTCTAGGTCTCTTAATATTGAAAGGGCTCCCATATAAAACTAAAATTGATTGATTAAATTTAATTAATGACTTAATATTTGAAAAAACTGTATCAACATCAAGTGTCATCCTCTACAAGTTTAAAAAAATGTATTTGAACTTGAGTGGATGAATAAAAAGTATTTTATTAACGATTGAAAATTTGAACAAGATATATATATATATATATATATATATATATATATATATATATATATGGGATACCTTTTGTGTGAAGGAGTATTTGCATTCATTAAAGCAGAAATCACTCCAATTATGTAACAATAACAAATGTATATTTATTTAAAAGATGGTTAAAATATTATATCGTTTACAGTTCGTCTTTAAGCGTCTGACTCCTATGTCGTCGGGAGTCCGTCTCAGCGCCCGTCTATATCGCAACAGCCCGCGAACAGTCCTCTTTCCCTCCAAAAAATCTCTGACCTCCGAAAAGGGGTTGGCGAGCTCGGGATTCATTGCCCTCTCCGGCATGTCCGCATCTCAGCTCTGCCAGGAGTCGGGTAGGGCGATTCTCGAGCACTCGGGAGGTAATTCGTCTCACATATATATAGGAAGAGTGTGAACTAATACTTTCGTCTTTACTTTCGTCTTCGGAACTTTTTCGTCTTTAGAAATATATGTCCTCCTGGGCATTTTCCCCCCAATGAGCAGTCTCGTCGGCATTAAAAACCTGATGTGTTGAATATCCACCCTCTTTAATAATTCTTTTCAATTCCAATGGATAAATTTCGGTGGCTTTTTTACTGGCTGAGGCACTTTCACCTTCTATTTTTAAGTTTTGCAGTGTTAAGCGTTTTCTCATACCATCAAACCACCCTTTGCTGGCTACAAAATCTGGATTAGTAGCAGTTTCTCCATTTTCCTTTATGTAGTCGTAAATTTTTTCAAGGCATTGTGTTTAATAATACTGGTGCTCAGTGAATCCGTATTTTTTCTTTTACAGTCTTCATTCGAAATGCTAAGGGCTTTTTCCATCTGCTCAATAATTGCTGTCCTAGGGCGAGATGTCATGTTTAAGGAGATAAAACAGCCTGCAGCAACGGAATCTTTAATTTTCTGTTCATTTTTCCTTATTGTCCGTATTGACGCTTCATTTAAATCCAGTGATTTGGCGACATATGATAGCTTTTCACTCTTTTAGAGACGATCTAAAATTCGTAATTTTGTTTCCATAGAGATGAAATATCTTTTAAGAGACATTTTTTTTTAATTTTCACCAGACATAGCTTAGGGCTACAGATTAATTTATAAAAACAGTAATTATTATTTCTTTAAAAAAGGTCGAGTACTACTAACCCGAAAACTTTAAATCTACGTATCCAAAAAAGAGACACAATTAAAGTCTTAAAGTGTACATAAGTATTAATAGTTCACGACAATTATGCAGGAAAATCTTTTAGTACGCACGCGCTCGAATGAAAAGTGTCCAATTTGGTATCTTTCACACTTAGAAGTTTTATCACGTTTATTGACATGTTGTACGGGGATATTCCTAATTTCAAATGAGACAAAGTTCTCTCGATAGTTTTTATTACATTTCATGTTGTACGAGGATTTTATCCAATTCTAGAACCGTGCTAGAGTGAATTATTTCTATAGATGTGCCGTTTTATACGGGGGTTACTTGTATATATATATATATATATATATATATATATATATATATATATATATATATATATATATACAAGTAACCCCCGTATAAAACGGCACATCTATAGAAATAATATATATATATATATATATATATATATATATATATTCTTTCGCACCATAAATGTAGGGGTACCTAGAGGCACGGTTCTTTAAAATCGCAAATTTGAAATGAATAGTGAAAGCCCTAACTAAATATCTGCCTAAAACTCAATTTCTATCGATAGAAACTGTTAAAACCAATGTTAGTGGTGATATTAGTGGAGCTATAGTAAGGAGTTATTGTTATCTCTGAACAAATCCTGTATCTATTCACATTATTTAATCACCATTAGCGAAAGCCTTCAATACAAAAGATCTCTTGAACCAAAACTCACCATGAACATGGCGAATGGAAAAAAAACTAGGTTGTTAGTACTTTTCCAAAATATAAAGCTTTTTTTCTGTAATTTGCGTCATTCCTTTTTCATTACCCTTTAAAATGATGGAGTTCATTCTGCCACACCCTGTATAATCTGTATTGGTGTTCATAACCCATGAATTTAAATAAAAATGTCCTTTCGTGTATTTCAATACTTCACCATCTGTACCATTCGAGGTTCTCCACTACTAAGTTTTTATTCTATACGCATCAATAAAATATATTTACAAAGAGGTAAACGTATTTACTCTTCAAACCTCTGGGAATGTGGTAAGAGTATATCATTCTCTGATGGAGAAAAAGTTACGGCTTCCCTGGAGAACACAAAGTAATGGCGACTTTAAGTTTGACAAAATGGTGTGTCCGTGATATATTTAGAGAACACACATTTCTATCAATTCGGAGGAAAATTGGAGGGTACTTTAGACAAGATTTATTTCACCCGTCATTCGTTTAAAGTACGAATAACAGCAGCACCTTTCCCTCCTCTTCACTTTAGTCAGGAGGTTATTTTTCAGACAAGATATATAAATAGTGTCAGTGACGTCGTCATATGGATATTATCACAATATTTACATAAGAATAAAACAAAGAAAATGTTTCTATACCACAGTTATTTAGACAATTAAATGTGTCTTAATTTCCCTGAAAAAAATAATAAAATTGAAAAAAGATTTTATGGCATAATGTAACAGAACATAAGTAAATGAAAAATCAAAAGTATTTTTTAAAATCTTTTAACGTTGGATTAAGTTCCTCCATAACGGTCCTTCGGAATACAAAATAACAGACGCTAAAACCATCCGTCCATCCGTCTTCGCGACTTATAATTTTGGCAGCGTGACAAACCCAGTCTGTATCGTTTCGACAAGCAGTAAACAGTTAAACAGAAAAGTACCAAAATGCATTAAAATTTTGCCATACATATATGTATATATAGACATACGTACATATATATAGTTACATATATACATAACATATATATACATATACACATGTATATATATGTTATGTATATATGTAACTATATACAAATACTCAAAAGTGGTAAGCAACGATAAGTAATCCTACATTAATAACACGCGGTAGTTTTGTTAAAAGAGGCTACGTAAATTTTTAAATTTTATTTTATTTCAAGCAAATTATAAACTTCAACAATTCCTGATTTTTTGATGTTTTCTTCCTAGAATCTTTTTTTCCGAGATTTAATCTCGAAAGTCATCTACTTAAGATGGGGATTTGATAACTGAATTCAAAGAAAAATAATACACAATATGTGATGCGCGTGAAATACATCCGATGCAGCGTACAATCGTATGAATTACACCTGAGTTGGAGGGATTATTCATGCTCTGATTGGCTTACTAAATGCACACAGCAAACGTGGACCAAAGTCTTGTCCTTTCTAGGGACCAAACAAGGAATATCTATCCAGCATCACGGAAGTGTCCCAAACTGAATTTTTCGAAACTCTTACGGGGGTCTGACAACTTGAGGTCAATCAAGCTGCACATGGAAAGTACCAGGTGTCTTTTAGAATGTTCAACTGAAAGCTGAGACAGATCGACGACCTTAAAAGTACATGAAAATTATCTTATTAAGAAAGGTCACTGATGCAAAGATAGGTATATCCATCGAACGAAGTAGAGATGGAGTGCTAGTTTGGTTGAAAATGCCCATCTTTTCACGAAGTTCATATAAAGATGTGACCATTTAAATCAGCAGATTAATATCTCGATGGAATAATCCTTAGTCTGTCTTCGGTGGATCAAAACATTGTTGAACTTGTTTTAATTTGTCAGTGAAGAGTTCCTGCTCATAATAACCTAGTGGTAGCTCGTTGGATATGGAACCGAGGGGAGGAGGGTGCTTGGTTCAAATCCCGACGAACGCCATTAAATACCTCCTTGTCTTCGTCGGATATGGGCACGTTGAATCCGTAAACCGAAAATTCATTTTATGAGGTCAGAAAAGATGGGAGAAGGTACGATCCCCAGACAACGCATCTGGGGGTGCTTTGTTAAAATTGAGGTGGCACCAGGGGTTAGTGTTGGTTCCCATATAGTACCCACATTCAAAGAAACCGACGATACTCAATGATTATATGCTAAATTCTTCGATGGCAAGTGCCCCGTGTTGGCAAACAACAAAAGTTCCTGATCACATTTTTCATCTTTATCAAACTTCATCCCAATAAATCATTTTTAAGAATTTAATTTATATTTAAATTTCTTTTTCTCAACACCATCTGAAAATTTTGGAATTCATGCTCGGTTGGATATCGCATTACTTTCCGAACGGACCTAGAAATTTCACAGCTTCATGGTTAGATAGTCATAGACAATATTTTATCGCACAGAATTTCAGTTCGAGGTGACTCTCGACGATATATTTCTGCTTCCTTAAAGCTAGAGAATGACCGAAAATAGAGTAAAAAATGATGGATAAGGGATAAGAAAGGCTCTTCTCACGACGTGGCATGTCGGGTGGAGGGGAAGGGGGTTCAAAGATAGATGGGCTCAGGTCTTGATCCTGTGAAATATTTGATGCCAGACACTTATGTGATATAAAAAATCAATATGTTGTAGAGTCTGTTTTAAGTATGTAGTGCAGAGTCGTCAATCAATTTATTAAGAGAAAAAGAGTTTGGGTCAGTATAAGAAATCAGAAAAAAAACTAATATTTGAAATAATGTGATATTCCTTTTTTTAATCATTTTTAAAATTTAAAATTTATTATGTATTTTGACTCAAGTTTTAATTTAATTAAAGTTTATAATGTGGGAGTTTCTAAATTCTTTGTTAGATTGGAGTTCATTTTATCCGAAAAGAATATGCAAATTACTCTTTCAAAAAGTAACAAGAATAAATTTAACTTAAATGTTTAAAGGATACGTAAAAGCTATGAATAATCAACATTTAATCACGTATAAACTAATTATCAAAATTACTTTTGAAATAATTTGCTGTCTTCTAAATTTGACTTTTGAATAATCTAAACTTAATCTTTTATCTAGCATCTTAAATATTAACTATAGCCGGGACACACTTAACTCCTGATTACTTCTCTTTAACTATTATCAGATAAAAAGGTGTAAGAAAAAAAACTTGTTTCAAATAATGTCAACATTACTTGCAAACAAAATAATATCGCTGTTTTACAGAAATAAAACTGTAAGTTTAATTTTTACTTCTTAATGAAGTCCACAGTAAAATAATGTATAAAATCTATTCAAAACCATTAAACACTGACTATCAAACATATGCTAGGCTCTCATGGGGTTTCGCGTTGGGTAATCGTACAATAATTTGTTCACTTTATTTTTTCCCCCCTAAAAATGGTCGCATAGCTGCTGGTATAACTCCTTTTGTATTCACCATCTCTTCCTTATAGAAGAGTTTAGCAATGAAAAATTTTCATTGCCAGGAAACTGAAAGTGACATGGAGTTTGGGTAAAGAAGTGGATTCTCCTTTTTAGCCTCACCGATAAATGCGCCAAACTTATTGATTTCTTTCAAGATATGTAGTCAGTCTTATAAATACAGGGTTCCCACCTATATCTGTTACACCCCCCTCCCTTAACTTCTAAACGGTGACAGCTTAGTCCATAAAGTTGGTGTCTAAGTATAATAAAATGGCTATGCGCAACTCGATGAGACAACTTACAACGCCATCTATCGGCAAATTTTGGAATTAGCGTTTTTATCTCAAAAACGGTACGAGATACGGGAAAAAAGTCAATTTCAAAGTTTTTTAGCCTTAGCTATTTAGTCAGAAAAGACACCTAGAGCACATTATTACTTAAAAAAGAATGTAAAAAATGAACATTTGTTTGAAACTCTTTGTTCAGCGTTTGGAAAAATTCATCCTGCAAAAAAATGTTTCGCGTTATTCAAGAACTCAAAAGAAAATTGTTTATCGTCAACCGTATCATATTGAACATTACAATAACAAAATGGATGGAGTCAATTTATGCGATAATTTAGTAACCAATTACAGAATAAGAATTCGTGGGAAAAATGGTGGTGACAAATATTTACCAATTACATTGATGTAACCTTGACAAATGCGTGAAAAATATCAAGATTGTCTCCTGAAAATAGTCTCTCTTAGATTTTAGACGCGAAATTGTATTGTCGCTTTTCCAAACACCTTTTGAAAGTGAAGAGTTAGCCGGAAACAGATCAGCAACTGGAAGGCCTGGTAAGCAAAGCATACAAAAGTCATTACGTCGAGAACGTGGACATTTTATTGTCAAGTCCGAAGACAACAGAAGACTGCGCTGTAAACAATGCCATAGCCAGACAGTTTATCGATGAAAAGTATGTGACGTTGCTCTACATCATGATTGTAGTGAAGCTTTTCATGCTTCAAACTGTTTTCAGGATATAAAGGAAAAAAAAGTAAAAAAAAAGTTGTAAAAGAAAAAAAGTTACATCTTTATAATAAATTAATTACTTGTAAAGTGTTCATTTGTTTTCTAAAGCGTAACAAAGCTAAAAAAATTTCACAGTGGTCAAAGTGACGAAAAACCTGCAGAAGTGCAGTTAAACTGACTGAGCGACATAATGTTATTCCGCTGACGTTGCGGGAACGCAACACTCGATTTTTCGCAAGGTAAGGCCAGTTTTGTTATTTTCCCCATAAATTAATGTTGTATATATAAAAATGAATAACCAATAATATTTGCATAAAAAAAATTCACCCCTTATAGTTTTGGCAGTTAATGGGTTAATTAATTTCAAAAGTAGAAGCATTTCGTTTCGTTCAGGAATTGAACCATTATTTCCTGAAGACTCATTTTAAGTTTTATTATTTTATTTCGGATATGCAGTCGAGTGTGCTTCAAGCTTTTAGTGCAGATATAAAATGAACAATATTGAAATTGATATGTACATCTTAATAGTATCTACATCTTTGTTCTCAGACGTGAATACAAAGGTTACTTCAGGTAATTTAAATATCTCTAAAAGCAAATAAAATGCTGAAACAAAATACAAATTGTCTGAACGAAGGTCAACATAGATTGTGCAAATAAAATATTTTTTTCAGAAGAAAAAAACCGGAATTCAAAGTCTGCTATGCAATAAATGTCTCTCTAATACTCCATTTTCACTTTTCTCGAGCCTCGTACATTTTATTTCGCTGCGAAAATATCCTCTGAATCTACACCACCCTACATATCTGCCTTAAATAATAGCTCTAGGTCATTCTGAATTTACACCCTGCTGAATATCGGGCGAATATACCACATCCCGGCCAAAAAATTTCACAGTTTCATGGTTAGATTCTCGTGAGCTATTTTTCACCGGGTGAATTCTCGCAGGGGCATCGTATGCCGTGATACTTTTCTGTTCTTAGACAATGGATGGGCCAAAAGACGAAATTTGATTGATAGTAATACAGAATTTCTTTGTAGACCGACCAAGAAAGTGCTATCAATCGGATAGTGTGAGGATTTAAACAGGATCGGTTTACGGCGGGATAAAAGGTTATAATGCCATAGAATACTATTAATGCAAACAAGTCTATATATTTTATAACTTCTATCAGAATCTTTATCACAGGTCTGTATTTATATACCAATCGAAATAAATGCAAAATATTATACATAAGACTGATTTATTATTTTTTTATAATTTTAACAGTATATTATAATTTTATCATAATATACTGTTAAACAGTAATTTTAACAGTATATTATAATTTTATCATCGTTATTTGCAAGAGCAAAAGTTCAATTTGACAGAATCTGTGTAAATTATTTTATGTATTAGTAACAGATAAACGAGATCATTTCATCTAACATGATTTAATTTCATCATATGATCCTGATTTTAAAACAGTAATCAGTTAAGAACCACGTTATGCTTCTAATGATGCAGATTTAAAACTACGTTCCAATTCGAAACGCAGTTTGTTGGTAAAACGGGCATTTTTCAACCGGCACTATTATAAGAAATCCTTTAACTCTTTTTGTTGCATTATCTGATTTTACACATGGCTATAACTCCTTTAATCATTGATGTTCATGTCAAATGTATCGTATATAATACGTAAAATGTAAAGGTTCAAGATTTTACTGATATCTATAATTATCCGTAAATGCAATCGCGCCTATATGATAAAAATACCCCATGAATTTTCACATATTTCAGAATTACTTTTTAGGAATTCATTTAAATATTGTTTTTAATTAATCTCCCCATGTCTTAAAAAAACATTTAAATTACAGGGTCAAAATTATCATATGCTACATTATTCACTGTTCATTAAGTACATACGGTTTTGGTGACTATAAAAATAGTACATTTGTATGTTTAAAAAAATAATAATAATTTAACCTGGAAAACTTGTTTCTTCTCGTAAATACTCAGTATCGCTACTTTATATGAAGTCATTTTAAGTCTAAGTATTTCTGAAATTTATTGATTTTATTTTGAGAAATTTACAAGGTCCGTTACCAAAGAACCTTTTGTAATTGAAGAATCTCCTTATTTTGACAAGAAAGAAAAGACACTATAAAAAAGATCTTATGTACTTACAGCAGGTACTTTGGTGTCATTACTGTAAATTAAGAGCAATGTAAAGGAAGAAAAACGGATTATGTGACTAAGCACTTCAGTTAGAAATGAGGAAGAATAACAAACAGGTCACTGACGGGTTGATTCTTAAGTCACTTCTCCAAAAGACCTCCTAGTTCATCAGAGGTATATTACAATTAAAATTTTTTTAAATTATTAGCAAAAATGTTTTAATAAGATATATTATGTACAAACCTACCATATTATTAGGTTCTCCGCTGCATTTCGAGCATTTAAAGGGTCTCTTACATCTCACGTCCTGATAGCTTTACCTCAAGTAAGCATATGCATTTTTCTCTCCCGTTAAGCTTGCATAGACAGAAAAAAATAGTCTACCCCAGAGGCTGTGTGTTTCTAAGAGGAATCACCCATTTGTTCTTTTCAAATGTAGATAACATATCTCGAAATTATCGGTTTCTCTAATCAATCCGTTTCTCCTTAATCACCTCTCCAGAACTATAAATTTATCCAAAGGGAAGTGAAACTATTGGTATTTTTCTGTAATGGTTTATTGGTTGGAATATGTGAACATACAGGGTGTAAGAGTGATACAAGAGCTGTATATCTATGAGCTGTATACATGGTCGCCTTGTCGGTTCAAGCAATTGTCACAGCGCTCACTAGATTCCCTATATCCTGAGAGAATATCTGTTGTTGTCTTCAGAACCAGTCTTGAACTTGCATACTTAGCAAAACGGTGGTCATTGAAAGTCTTTTTCAGTGCGCCAAAGATGAGGTATTCGAAAGACGACCGGTCAGAGCTATGGAATGAGGACGGTTTCAATCGTCGAGGACCTGAGAGTCCTCGTCCGGTAAATCTTCGAGAAGCATGCGGTAAATCTTGTCGATGTCTGTCAATTCCATTTCGATGGAATCCCCATGGAATCGACTGACGTAAGTATGTTTGAGAAGATCATGTATGTTTGAGCAGGTAAGTTCAATTATGTTTGAGCAGGTCTCGGCATGCCCTGTGATTACACGTCCATTACGAAATTCCATAATAAAGCACCTGAATATTGAGCACTGAGACAGACACTCATGCATATACATATCCCATTTACGACGATAAATTTCAGTAAATTTCGGCGATAAATTCGTTCTGACGTCAAAAATCGAATAACCGCTGGCTGAGAATGTTTGGACCAGTCATTCCCAAAGTGGTCTATATCGACCCCCAGGGGTTGATATAGACCTGCAAGGGGTCCATGACAGTGAAAAGGAAAATTAGGGGTGCATGAGATGTAAATGGGGGTCCACGAATTAGACAGGATACCACCAAAATTTTGGCTTCTCGCAAATATATTAATCCACCTAACACAGATAGAACCTATGGAGGAATTTACGTAATACGAGTACTTTCTTATAATAGATAGATACATTTTCTAATTATATGTATATTTCATAAAATTGTGTAAGAAATCTATTCACTTTTCTGGCGCAGTACGTGTAACTTGTGTTGCAACATCATGGACTTTTGAACTAGAACGGTTACAGAAAGGGCCAGCAGGTGGCCGTTATATTGAACTTGCCTGTTTCCCAATTTGGCACAGACAAACTCCCAGGATGATGACCTTTCAGCCTACATCCAACATTTAAATGTTCTTCACACAAACTTTGAAATTAGGTTTGAAGATGTATTGACTATGGAAATACCACAGTGATTATCAATCCATACGGTGACATTGAAGAAGCGAATGTCATGTTTCAAGAAGAACTGATCGGTATAATCACCAAGGAAGAACTTGAGGTGCAGTTTAGAAAGGGATATCAACAATTCTGGCTTCAAAGAGACATACCTGTTACATATTCTGCCTTATGAACTATCGCGAGAAAGTTTTTGATAGCTTTTCCATCTTCAGGCTCATCCCTCCCATTAAAAGCAATGATTTTATTGTGTATTTATTCTATATAAAAATGTTACTAGATTTAAATTTTGTGTCATTTTAATTAATAAGTGTATAAATATAAAACTTAACACACACACACACACACACACACACATATATATATATATATATATATATATATATATATATATATATATACATTATTTTAAAATTTTTCACTCTACAGTAAACCCTCTCAAAGTCAGTAGCTCTGTGTCAGCTTCACAAACACGTTTAAAGTTGATGAATTTGTAAAAAATCAGTATTAGGATAGCAGGGGGTCCACCCAAAACAGAAAAAATCGGCAAGGGGTCTACGGGACAAACAAGTTTGGGGACCTCTGGTTTGGACGAATCTATGTCGTGACCGAAAGTAGTGGCCTTTCTTAAACACGTTCAAACAGCAGATTGGAACTTTCCGATGATTGCAGCTTTGTTTTGTAACATACAACCTCATCTGTTGGCTCAAACGCAAAGCTCTGGGTATTTGACCATAGCCGGTAAAATATGAGTCTCACTTTTATTTGGGTCACCCTAATATAGCCCTATTTTGAAGTGGTCAAAAATGCTACTCTTCAATTGAATTCTAATCTACGTAGTTTGTTTATCCAAACCAGACCAACTAACAGTCGTTTATAAATCAGAAAGGAAATATCTCTATTGACAGCTTCTGTCAATCTCTAGTATGTATGGAATTTTTATGTTCAGAAATTGTAAACATTTCTCAGATTTCTAAGAAATTTGCTCTTCCCTATTCTACTGCCTAAATTTTAATTTTATGAAGACTTCAGACGATCTAAGTTCACACAGTTTAAACTTAAGTTAGCCCATCAGTTGGCAGAGCAGATAGGAAAATCCTATATTCAGCTGAAGAGAATTTTCTTCTCAGTATTTATCTAACCGCAAATTATCAAATGTATATTTTTTCTTGCACACCGAGGAATATATTTAAATAAAAACCATTTAATTAATTTATGCAAGACATTAAATTATTAACGTTTATCGCTAAAAACTTATAATTTCTTTTTTTGAAAAAAGAAAAAGAATTTGGAAAATAGTGCAATACTATGACGAACATTGTACTGAAATGTCTATTTTAAGCTGCAGAAAGCAGAATGAAAAAATTATGCAATTCTAAGCTATACTTAGAAAAAAAATCTGTGATAAAAATTCCCCATGACTTAACGCATTTATTTAAAATCTACAAGTTCGACTGATGCATCGCCTTAAATTGGGTATCTGTATTTGGGGGAACCGCTTCATCCAATTCCCCCCACCTCAAACACACGCAAACGCTTAATATTTCATTATAACGCTATAATCTTTCATTATATATGAGTGACTACTACACACGAACAATTGTGTCCGAGAATGCCGCCAGAATCACAACTTGCTGATCCATTCACTTAATTTCTTCATGTGAAGTGAGAAGGAATCGTGACGTGGACCTTTATGACCCATTGGTTATTCCCCGGATGTCTGCCATTTATATCCAAAAGTCCATTTATATTTATTCAGCTGATAGTTTAGGTTTTATGGCGGCGGTTTCTCTTTGACCGGTATTTGTCGAAAAAAGAAAAAAAAAGAGGCTGAGATAAATTCGAAAGTAAATGAAGACAAAGGGCACGCAATTACGACCAGACAGCAGGAATTTCGGGAAATTACTGTTATCTGAGCTTTTAGGTTTAAAATGGTAAGAATCTTTTTTTCCTTACAATTGTTTCGGATGAATAATAGACGGCAATCACGATTCAGGAAAGTTAGGATTGGAAAAATCACATTTTTCTTTCATGGATTGCATCTTCCTCTACTGATACTTTATCTATCTATATCAGGCTGGATTCCGACATTGGTGCAGTATGATACCTTTCCGGAGCACTAAATTTAAAAAATGGTGAGATTCACTTGAGTTCGGGTAATGGAGTAACTATGACTATCTTTGGGGAATTGTATCCTCTATAGGAGTTGTAGAATGCATTGTTATGGTCGCCGGTGCCCCCACCTCCATGTGGTTCCGGCAGGAAACTGGACTTGTCCAGTTTAAGGGGTTCAAGGGTTGGTGACCTAGTCTTTAGTGAATAAATACCTACAGGTTACAAATACCTACATGATACAATAAATACCTACATGCTTTATGACCATGTCCATGCTACACGACCATGATTCAAAGCTTGCGTAAAAACTAATTCTATATCGAGTTGAGGGATATGTTGCATGCGTCAGTCAAAATTTCGTGACACGTCTCGCAAATTGGATTGCGAGAAGTCGCATACAATTTCTGGTGTCGCAAGTCACTACAAACACATGAAATATTTGATTTCCGATTTCAATTCCATAGAAATTTTAAAATACCGGGTGTCCGAAAAGTATGGCTACACTTTCAAAAATAAATAAAAAAAAAAAAAAAAGATTTTCACATACGGTTTTTTATGTTCCATAAAGAAAAGAATTAAGTTTCTGTTCAATGAAATGTAAACTAGATGGCGCTAAATCCACGTTTTGCAACATTCTGCATGCCGTACTGTAGGAAGCAAGAGACATCCCTAAAGTAAACGTGTAGTGTGGTTTACTGCACGATCGAATTATTAGGCATTTTTTCCTTTCCGAAGAAACTGTTCGCTCTGACAATTACCTTGATATGCTTGAAATTTTCGCATTTCCTCAAGTAGAGGACTTGCAACCCAATATCATTTTCCAGCAGGATGGGGCACCACCACAGTTTGGAAGTGCAAAAGGTGTTAGATAAAAAGTTCCCCGGGCGATGGATGGGAAGAAGAGTTCCAATACCGTGGCTACCTAGATCTCCAGACATAACACCTTTGGTCTTCTTATGGAGATACGTAAAAAACATTGTTTACCAATCTCCAATTTGTGACACTGATGAACTCAAAAGTTGAATTGCAGCGGCCATTCAGAGTGTTGATCCTGCAATTCTTCACAGAACGTGGCGAGAAATCTCATATAGACCCAATGTGTTTCGATCGACTAATGGTGCTCACTTTGAAATCGTGGTATAAAACAATCGTGGTATAAAGCAATCGGTGAATAAAGCTTTGAAAAAAAAAAAAAAAAACTTTGATATTTTCTTTATGCAACATAAAAAAACTGTAACTGAAAATCTTTGTTTGTTTATTTTTAATTCATTTTTCAAAGTGTAGCCATACTTTTTGGACACCCGGTAGTATTATTACAGAAATATAGTGTTTAAAATATTCAAAACAGAGCTACAATCTGCAACAATTGACAGCAACAAATTTCAAATAATTTAAAACAATTTCAGCATATTTTGCCTTTCAAGAATGTAAGAAAATCTTGAGTATTTTTTTAAGGGGGCAAGTGACCCAAGGGGGCAAGTGTTAAGGGGGCAAGTGTGTCAACCTCGAATTTTTTATTTTTCAATTTTTAACTCTATAATCAGAAAGGGAATAATTAATTCGAAAGCAAAACTCTTTTGCTAAAATTAAGACCTTATAATTCAAAATAAGGAATTTTTGGCAGAAAAATGCCTTTTTTTTCAAAAAAAACTTTCAAAAATTCTGTCTCATTTTCAAAATGCTCCATGCGCATCCCATATAATTTAAAAACCTTCAATTTTTTAATATAGGTTTACCATATATATATAAACACAATTGTGCATGGAATTTTTTTTTAGTAAATCAAAAGTCAAAATGTGCCTGTTATTTTTTTATGTTTTTGCATGTCTCTACTTTATTTCATGGTCTTTAAATTTGAAAAAAAAAATGTTTTCAAAGGATAATACATAGTTTTGTGACAAACACTGTAATAAACAATCGTGAGAAATTCGGAAGAAATCAGAATAAAATTATGGAGTATGGAGCTTTTTGAAAAATTCTAGTTATTTTGAAGAATTAGTTGATTAGTAGGTCTTATTCTTCCACAAAATACTTATTTGCGAATTCTAAGTGCATTCATTGTAGTACAAAAAATATTAAGCATTCTCATTTTGTTATAAATTTAAATTTTATAACAAAATTAAAAATTAATTAATTTAAAATTAATTAAATTTAATTAAATTAATTTAAAATTAATTAAATTTAATTAAATTAATTTATTTTAATTTTAATTTTTTATTATTTTATTATTATTTTTTTATTATTATTATTTATTATTTATTTTTAAATATTTTTTAATAAATTAATAAAAAATTAATTAATAAAAAATTATATAATTAATTAATTAATTTTTTATTTTCTCCCGTTTTTTTCATTTTCTATAGTAAAATATAGAAAATTTAAAAAAAAAACGGGGTTCAAAGTCCCTTGTCCCCTTAAGCCCCGATATTGTCAACAAAAGTAAATCTTTTAAGAAGGTATAAAAAACAACAAATTTTTTACTCTTGTAGGATTTTTCTGACTAGAATCTCTAACTGCCGTTTCTCTAGCAACCCTGCGCGTGACTAGACGGTAATATGCTCCCATATATGATCCTCTGCCGCGCATCCCTGTCCAATATCACCTAATTTCAAAAGGAAAGTATTCGCTAAATCACCCCCGCATTAACTTGTAGCTTATGAAAAAAGAAAAACCAAGTTTATATCTTATAATGACTTGCAAATAAAATAATAACAACGCGGTGAGAACGAGAGAAAGTAATCTAAATGTAATCCACGGTATATTTTCCCTTATAAAAAGAGAACGAAAACACAATAAATCCAGAAAAACCCCATTCCTTTCTACCTTTCATCATGTCGCGGGAAAAAAAAAATAATAATGAAAAGATTTTTTCTGGTTCCGGCAGCGCCCCCTGTTGTTTGACACGACCTTTCCATCAGCTATGAGGACACGTGATCATGAAGACAGGACAACTCGCCATTAAGCCAATATCCGGCAAGAAGATCAAAAGAACGTCCAGATTTCTTGCGAAGGCCATAATAATAATAATAAAGTCCCCTCTGGGAGAAGGGGGAGGGGAGGCTGTCGTTATTAGAAAAGTTTCTTTTCTTGTTTCGCCGCATTAGCTGCCTTGCCTTACCCCTACTACCCCTTACTCCCAGACTGCTCTAGAATTCTCCCCCAGCGTTTCGGACGGCGCTGTGATCCAGAATTCGAAATCGCTCGCACAGAATGAAATGAGTTATGCCTACGTAAAGACCATCGCAATGAAACTGAATTCATTGCGAGGGTGTTATGAATGCTTATAATGCTGAGAGAGACACCGTTTCTGGCGAATGCGCCAAACAGAATTCATGTTTATCATTTTATCACCTTGATTTTTATCGCGAGATTATTCGTTTTTTCTATGCTTTTCTTAACTTTATAGAGAATAGCTCACTTCTACCCAGACTTGGGTGTATATAATTTGAAGTGGCACTCTAAATGAATTGGATACAAACACAGTTTATACATGAAACAATGTTAATTGAATTCGTTGCACATATAGAATTTGCTTTTAGAGCATTAAGCATACGTACAATTGTACGGAATATATATTAACATTCAATAGAAATACACTTTGCGAATACTCACAAACCAGCAGAAAGTCAAACCAGCAGTACTGTCACGTAAACTTTGGGCCCGTTAAGCACTAGCGCAGGATAGCACCTGGAACTGCTTACCTCGTAGCTCCCTCTCGCTTATCTATCAACATTAACAACCTTTTTCAACCTCTGTATTAATCAAGCTGCATGGTATTTATACCAAACGCATATGCCGAAATTAGCATATCTCAAGCAGCTTCTTTAATTCATTCACACAAAAGTTCGATTCTTGTGAATCGAATCTTATGTATACCTTACAACTTGCTTTCTTGTTTGCGTGTGTGTTTGTGTGTTTTTCCAGTACAAATCTTGCAATCGATTTTTAACTAACTTCCCGACTAGCTAGACATTTGAAACTTTTAGAATAACTCACAAAACGATGACAATGCATTTTTTAAATACTTTTAGCCATCTTTAAACAGATTTTTACCATGATTTTATTATTTTCAGTCAATTTTGTTTTGTAGACTGGTGCAGGCATCTATCTCCCGGAACGGAAACGAAAAGTTTAACGCAAGTTAACTTCCAATTAACTTCATTTTCTTTCAAGATGATGGGATAATTCATCAAAGAAATTTTTAAAAAGTATTTATCAATACATAGAATTGTCAAGTTTATATGATTCAACAGATTATTTAAAAACATGGTATATAAAATGTTCTTTTTATCTTGTAATTATTTATTCTAACAATGAATAAACTTTTTGATACTGCAAATTGACAATACTCATTACTACAATACGTCATAACATGAACGATTAGAGTTGTGCGAGAGATATCAAAACGCCATTATACTGCAAATGAAAGAACTAAAATTGCAGCAAAAAATTCGAATCAAAACTTACCTTCTAGAGTCCTTTAATCATTCACTTAACACTTGGTTGTCATTTGGAATCATGAAAAGGGTCATTTCTCTGTCAGAAAGCACAAACGGTTTGTGTACAAGAAATTACATCCAATTTGTTTCAATTTTTTTTCTATTATTCGGTTCGGATTTTTCTGTTCTTTTAGACCACAGAAATGTTTCTGACAACAATATTCAGGGTGTTTTAAAATTCGTCCCAAACTTTTGCTAGCATGTCTGCATATACTGCTTCCACAACTGCTATGCGTACATAGACAACCCGTGTCTTGGAATTATTTATACCATCGCCTAATGCTCTGAGAGGTATGGTCTTCAATCTACCATGGTTTTGTCGACGAAAATCACTCTGAAGAGTTGCTACGGACTCACACTTCGCCAAGTATAGAACACAAAATGATTTCTGTTGTGCAGTCGCCATATTTAGAAACACTAAAGTGGCGGGCGAAGAAAGAGCGTTAGCGCTACTTGTCGGCAACTGCGTGAAACTCGAGATTTTCCTCCTTCTGCCTATACATTATTCGATCAAAACAGATTAAAAGATGAATAGTTATGATTTTTTAAAATCTGATGATTCTTTGATTTCTGTTGTGCAGTCGCCATCTTTACAAACAATGAAGTGGCGGGCGAAAGAAGAGTGTTAGCGCTTCTTGTCGACAACACAACGTGAAACTCGAGATTTTCCTCATTCTGCCTATATATTATTCGAACAAAATGAATTAAAAGATGAATAGTTATGTTTTTTAAAAATCGGATGATTATTTTTGAAACACCCTGTATATTAAGCATTTCATTTCTTGTAAGTTTTTTCATTCGTTTATTACTCTTATTAGGTTGTTATGTCCGTTCCACTTCCCATATTGTTTGTATTAACAACTGGATATACCTCCTTCTCACCTCACGACTCAAGTTACATCATAAATTGTTCCCTATTCTCAGGCTTTTGATATTCAAGCAAAGCATATAGCAATTATATTGTTGAAATGTTTTGTTTGGTTTTGCTTTTTTATGTATATAAAACAAAAACATTTTTTTGTTTTGCTAAGTTGAATAACTGACAAACGTAGTGCATTACAGCAATATTTACTCATACGGAACCTTTGAAATGAGAAGAAACAGATTTTTAAAACGTTTCATAAAACGGGACCGAAGTATTACCTGAGTTATTGGTATTTAAAAAGCCGGGTTGCAATTACCTATTACCTATTATTGTAAAGTCTAACCTCGTTATAACGAACTTCAAGGGACCAAATGTTTTGTTCGCTTTTTCTGGTGGTTTGCTATATCCGAACCGTTAAGAAAAATGCTAGAGTTCACAAAATGTATAACTCATTAGTTGCAATGTGTGTTCAATAATGGTGTTTTAAAAAATGATAAAAATCTATTAAAAATGATCATTAATGAATTAAATCGACTAAAATCTATTACATTAAACTGACACAATACTTATTAAATTGCGTACAATAAGGAAACGGTGGGACCAAAATTTTCATTCGTTTTATCCATGAGTTCGTTATATACCGAGTTCGCTATAACGGTGTTCGACTGTATTATCAACATCTTATATTTTAAATACATTTTTGATTTGAACTAAATTTTTTCTACGCTTTTTGCTAGGCGTGCCTCATTAAAATCGAAATACCCATGAAGTGATACAGGGAATATTATAATGATCACGAGGCTATTAGTGAACTAGGATTTATTTTATTTTGTTCTTACCGATTCGTATATATTATGCATATTAATGATTGTGAATCTATCGGTATACTAATATTCAGCACATGCTCTGAAATAGAAGAAATTAGCGGGAATAATAGCCGGTAACACTGGTTGCTTTAGAACAGGAGCATCAAACTCAAAGGCTAACTTGGGCCAAACAAACAAGGTTTAACTATAGGTGGGACGCAAAAAAAATCAATATTAATAGAAACGTAGGTTTATTTACCTAATTGCAGTATATTCAACATAAATATACGCATTCTGTTTAATAATAGCAAAAGAAGAAACATTTAGCGAATTCTTCCTATCTTATAATTCTGCGTTGGTTATTTTATTATATATTATTGTGTGCCAATATATTGGCCGGGTCGCAAGTTTGACACCCCTGCTTTAGAATGAACAGTCGATATAAGTGAAAAACTCTGCCTTAGTGTTCATTAACGTGGCGCACGAACAAACTTAGTGAATTTGATCGGGAATGAGACCGTCTCTCCCAAAAAGAATACTCTAGGAATTTTAGGGTCACATGATGTACCCTCGTGATATTATGGTCAAGCACCTCTTTTTTTTTTTAAATAGAAAAACATTCTATTTGCTCAAGCATCTTGCTAGCCAGTTTTACTCTAAGTAGGTGGAAAAATAAACGAATAAATAAACGAATAAATATAAGAGAGATAATTCTCACCAAATTATTTTAAAATAAAGCGATTATATAAAAACAGTTGTGATTTATAACAACTAGCGTTAATATAAGCCATATTCCACACAATGTCTGATATATATATATATATATATATATATATATATATATAACTTTTTTGCAGTTTGATTTTTATCGGAAAATCAAATCAAATCGGCCGTAAGTTATTGTAAATTTAATCACGAATTCAACCAACGCATTGCATTTCCTGATAAAAATATACTGCCAATCTCGTGTCTGCTGTTGTTAAATTTGGAATAAATCAGAACAAAAAACAAAATGAAAGCAAAATATGAATTGTAATTTAAATTTCTGCATGTTTGATGCCAGAGAAAAGCTTCAATGAAAATACTTCATCGCACAGCTTTTTTTGGCGAGCAAGAAAAATTAATTGAAAATTCTGTCCCATTTATTTTATTGCATGTTACTGTGCAACGAAAAAAAAAACACTGCCTTATTGCCTCTAGGATTAAGGCTCCGGAATTCTTTCCCATGACAACGAAAGATCCCTTTGTAAAATTACTTTCTTCGGAGAACAAAGCTGAATTTTGAAAATTTAATTTTGCTTTCACATGAAGTTTAATTTTTATTAAGTTTGGCTCCCTCGGTAATTTTTCTTTTTTTAAAGGCTCCCTTGAAATGAAAAGCATATGCGCGCTGAATTTTTAAATGCTGCCGGAAATAAACTAAGAAATAACGTTCTGCTTAAGTTATACACATTCTTAACTTTAACTTATTTACTTTTATTTTATCAGTAAGATATCGCATGCATTTCAGAAGCTTTTGATTAAATACTTAAATAAATACGGTCAAAAAAGTCTCGTATCTAGTTGCATGGAGAACATTAAAAGATTGCTAGGAAATTAAAATTTCCCACAAATGGAGTGATTAACAGCTAAGAGTTTCCCGTGTTTTTATACATTTAATAAACGCAGTATAATATAATGACAGAAGTTTTAGCTAAAAAATTATAAGCTTACTGCGCCGTTCCTAAAACAAATATTTCGCAACTTGTCTATCACAATGTTTCACGCTAACGTTTTCAACTAAATTATTTGTATTCTGCCTATTTAGTGATTTAATTTATTTTTTATAACTATGAAGCAGCTATATGGTTCTATGAGTAAAGTAAATGTTTTAAGCGATATGAGTTGATTGCTTTAGTTTTATGTCTACATCAGGAAGAGTTTGACGCAAAACGAACAATAAGAGATCTGTGTCATCATTTAAACAACACTTTTACGAACAATGGAAAGTGATTAATTGGTGATAGCCGTGGTAGTCGATGAAAAATATGTTTGTTATTTTCACGCTTCGGCTAAGATTCCGGATATGCGCACATTCTCGCCAAGATAATTTCTCGCCAATCCTAGCGGCGAGGCTTGTTTCATCATGATATGAATTGTTGAAAGGCAAAGTGGTGTAAGTCACATTTTGAAATTTTTTCATTTGAGGGCAAATAAAGAATCTCCATGTTCAATTTATAGTGAAATTGTAAAAAGTTATTATTTGCAGTATTGTAATAACTGTTATGAATTATAATTTGTTCAATTCATGGTGGAATTTTTTGTAGTTTTTACAATTAAACTCTTTTGACTTACACCATTTGACTTACTGACTTACACCACTTGACTTACTGACTTACACCACTTTGCCTTTCACCGCCTCATATGATGGGGGGATCATGATCATGATATGATTATATGATGCTATTTAGACCCCCCCCCCCTGATCATGATTTGATGCTATTTAGGCATTTTGATATGCAAAGGGCTAGTGTAAACAAAAAACGGTGCCAAGGTTGGCGTGAAAATTTTGGCTTGGTGAGAAAGTGCGCTGATAAGGAAGCTATTCCCAAGCTTCCAAAGAAACTACCTAACAAAACTATTTGTGATTCCTGTTTCTTATTGCACGTTTTATACTGTGTGTTCCATTCTATATAAATTTTGTATTTGCCTTATTTTTCTATATTCAATAGAGTTGGTTCGTTTCCTTACCCTTAGGACTTCTTACTGCTTATGAAATAATGATTAGAAGTGTTGAAATCAGATTATTTACATTGGACTGAGAAATTTTAGTAATTGCATTGACTGAAAAAAATATGGTAGTTAACTGGAAATTATATATCTCCAAGAAGCTCAAACTGGAATAGGGGTAGACCTTTTATCTTCTCTCGGTTCTTCAGGATTCCGCAGATGAAGAAAATCAAAATTTAAACCAAAAAAAATAACACCAAGTTTCATTAATTTTTATTGAACACTTAATAATGACACTTTCGTGCTCTACCTTAAATTAAAGATGTCTCAAGCATGCATTATTTCAGGAAAAAAATTTTTTTTTTTTTCAAGGACTTTAAAAGACATCATGAATGCAATATTTACTACGTTTTTTTCCGATCCGCTAAAGTAGATGCTGGTGAGCTTTTTTTTTACCTTCAAGTAACTATTTCTATTTATTAGCTCTCCGAGGTGGGGACAATTAAGTACTTTATTCATCTACACTTAGCAGAAAATATTTAAAGGAAATATATCTATATATATAATTCAAAATCTACTCACTTACTGACTGATTCTTGCATCTCTGGAACCACGACGCCCAGGAAGCTGAAATTTTGTATTGTGGTTCCTCTTAAGCTAGGTATCCGCTAATAATACTTTTTAAAAATTCAAATATTAAGGGGGTTAAAACAAGCTTAATCCACCCACAAAAAATAAAAATTTCAAACCTATATTTAATATTGCATTTCAATCGAGTTACTTTTAAATGGAAGTACGGCTTAAGAAATATAAACATATCGAGTTTCATTAAAATCGGCCCAAAACAGATTTAGCTAAAAAATTTTGAAAATTCAATTTTTTCAAATACGTTTTTATGAACTATGTTTTCCCGTTTTATCACTTTGTCTCTCTCAATATATATATATATATATATATATATATATATATATATATATATATATATATATATATATATATATATATATATATATATATATATATATATATATATACGTACAATGGTAACTCGGTCGATCGTTCTCCGAATCAGCGTTTTCCCGTATGTGTCATTTATTTCACTCAGTCCCAACGATCATATTGCTTTGTTATGTTCCCGCATCTATCGTTTTACCGCAATTATCATTCAGTTCAGTCGGTCCCTTTAAAAACGGCAGATCGAGATTCCACTGTGTGTGTGTATGTGTATATATATATATATATATATATATATATATATATATATATAATTCAAATACCACTGACTCACTCTTTCACTGATAGCTGTATCTCAAAAGCATAAGGTCTAGGAAGTTGAAATTTTTCTTGGAGTTCTCCTGATGTCCTTTGTGCTTACTGTGATTTTGAAAAACCAATTCAAATTTTATTGCGTTTAAAATAGGGGGTAATACAGGTGTTAAAATATTTGGGAAGTACCCCTTCCCCCCAAAAAAAAACTGCCCTTAAATTGATGTTTAATAACAGATCGCTGTCTTGAAAGGACAGACATGGTGAACTCCTCTGCGTAATGACAGCATTTTACTATTAATGTTCACTTAAATGAAATTAAAAGTCGCCCAGTGGCTAAGTGGATAAGGCATCAGCCTGCCACGCCGGGGGTGCGGGTTCGATTCCCGCATAAGACTTGGCTGTATTCTGGGGAACCGGTCTGTCTTCCGCCTGCAATTGGAGCCCCGTCTAGAAAGGGGAGCTGCAACCCATCCTCCATCGCCGGTGTCATCGTTTGTCCATAAAATTCTTCTGTGATATTTGTCTGTTTCTATGTCTTGTATTCCTATGTACACCGGACTGGGGTGTAATGTCGTCATCCCCCAGGGACATTAGCAAAAAAAAAAAAAAGAAATTAACCAAATAACATAATTGGTGGTAGTCATGCATTTCATAAGCGCACAAAGCACGGGTATTGCAAATATTTATATATTTTCCACCAAATAAGTATACATGCTAAATGAATATTATTTCAAGGTTATGAGGACTAACTAAGAATTTCACAGCATTTGTGTTGAAGATTATTCTGTGGCAGGCTGTAAAATTTTTTTTCCCTGTCGGAAATTAAAGTTTCATTAAAATTGGGAAAAGAGAAATATATTTTAATGAAAAATCACCAAGCTTAATTATTCTTTTTCACATTTTCTAATTAATGTGACTTTATATTATCTTTCTACAAAACAGTCATTATATTCCTCATCTTCGCGTACAAAACTCGCATTCACAACATTAATTGTCCACGCATTTCGAAATCGAATTTCACGAGCATTTAAATTCTGCGTTGATTCGAAAAGTTTAAGAACACTTTTCATTTAATTTTTTATTTTAATTTAAAGTCCTACCGTAAAAGAATTTGCTCCCTCTGATTAAATTTAGTGAAATAATAGAAAGAGGAAAGTTAATTAAATTCCCAGATTATGTTTATGGTGAGTTTTGGTTGCGCTCGGTTTCAGAGATCTTTTGTGTTGCGGGCTCTCGGGTCTTCACTAATGATAATTAAATAATGCGGGAGCTAAGAAAGCGTGTTTCATACTGCTGGGTAAGAAAGCAACTCTATAGTGAGCGCACGACGCTGGCGATAGTAATTCGGAAGCGGAGTCGTGGGTTTTGCTCAAGGATAACAATAACAAGATCTTTACTATATCTCAATTAATATCATAGGAACATCGGTTATTACAGTGTCCAGCGACGGAAATTGAGATTTAGGTAGATGTTTAGTTAGGGATTTCACTATTCATTTCATATTTGCGATTTAAAGAACCGTGCATCTAGGAACTCCTATATACAGAGTGCGGCAGAATGGACTCCCATCATATTAAACATATTACTATTACTGAAGTTACTGGAAGATACATGTGCGTACATACAAGGCATAGCAGAATGGACTCCCATCATATTAAACATAAGACTATTATTACTTAAGACACTGGTGGATACATGTGCACACATACAGAGTGCATCAGAGTGGACTCTGATCATATTAAACATATGACTATTACTGAAGGCACTGGAGGATACATGTGCGTACATAAATGGCGCGGCAGAATGGACTCCCATCATATTAAACATAGGATTATTACTGAAGACACTGGTGGATACATGTGCATACATACATAGTGCAGTAGAGTGGACTCTCATCATATTAAACATATGACTATTACTGAAGGCACTGAAGGATACATGTGTGTACATACAAGGCACGACAGAGTGTACTCCCATCATATTAAACATATGACTATTACTGAAGGCACTGGAGGATACAAGAGCGTACATAGAAGGCGCGGCAGAATGGACTCCCATCATATTAAACATATGACTATTACTGAAGGCACTGGAGGATACATGTGCGTAAATACAAGGCGCAGCAGAATGGACTCCCATCATATCAAACATATGAGTATTACTGAAGGCACTGGAGGATACATGTATGTACATACAAGGTGCGACACAGTGGACTCTCATCATATTATACATATGACTATTACTGAAGGTACTGGATGATACGTGTGCGTACATACAAGGCGTGGCAGAATGGACTGCCATGATATTAAACATATGACTAATACTGAAGGCACTGTAGGATACATGTGCGTACATACAAGGCGCGGCAGAGTGGACTCCCATCATATTAAACATGTGACTATTACCGAAGGCACTGGAGAATACATGTGCATACATACAAGGCGTGGCAGAATGGACTCCCATATTTCAAAGGGCAATGGAAAACAAACTAAACAGTTTTTAGAAGAAAGCTTTTTATATTCGAAAAGTAGTTATAATCTAGTATTTTACCACTAAGTTTTAAAATAACATCACACAGGAGGAGCCCATTATTTGCGGTGCTTTGCCAAAGCCGTTCTCGAAGTTTTACATAACTCTTATGTATCTGTCATTTCTGGGGAAATGGTGGCAACTTCCTAACAAATAACGGACTATCGTACTTGTTACACAATTTCAGGTGTTCTAATGCTCCGAGGATGACCACTTGGTTTCCTTGGCAGACCCATGTTTGATATCTATCCCTCACGTTTGAAACCTATCGCAGAATCGTTTTTCGATCAGGAACGTCATCATTAGTATAGAGCCCGAAGTGCGTCTTATATGTTCTCTGTGTCGTGGTGATACAATCGTTGTTTTTAAAGAACGCCTCAATAACGAAACCGCGATGTTCACTCGACCAACTCATGATGCCTACTGAAAACTGGAAAATCCGCCTGAGCTGTTGCCACCTCCCACAACTCCTCCCCCCTTCTTCCCCCACACACAAGTGACCTTCAAAAATGTGGGAATCTATTATTCAGCACCCTGTACATCTATGCACCAATGACAAAACACCCGTAAGACATTTGTTCTCAAACTTTTTAGACACGCCCCTCCCTAGATCGACAGATCATTTCCGGCGGCGTCCTTATTATGAACCCACCATTGTACAATATGGAAAAATTTTAGTTCTAACTGGGTTATTTTCACTTAATAGTATGAATATAAAATGAGGTGGTAGACATAAAAAATTAATATAAAAATTACAGTTTGTGTAAAGGGCTTAATTGTTATTAGACGTATAGCGTATGCCAAGGAAGCGCGCACACTTTGAGAATCCCTGCCGTACGGTATGGACACCCAAACCTGACTACTTCTAGATCTCAATGTTTAAGGTAAAACTGTGGAAACCAACTTATCTTGCCCTTTCTATCGCCTTATCTTAGATTCCTTACTCTTTGTCAAAATATTTGTATTTCCATGGTCTTAAAATGACCACTGAGCTTAGGGTTTCTGTGGATATCCTATGGCTATGTATGGATTTTCAGAAAATTCATTACGTACCCCAAAGAGGGGGTGATTAGGGTCTTATCCCTTCTCCCTGTGGAAGTTAGAGTTCAACCAGGATATAAAATATAGAAAAGTGGTATTAGAAATTTTAATTTTTTCATTAATCCATACCCTAGTAATAGCTTTTCCGTGACACCTATGGTTGAATGTGAGCTGATTAAATGATAGAAAACCGTCATTTGAAAATACTTTCTGTCATAATTTACATTCTAAAATCTTAAATAATTCGTTTTCCCCAAAGTGCATGCTGTACTTCAAAATTTTCAGACTCTGTCTTTATTCTGGGGCACACAAAGTTGCCGCTAAGCAGAGGGAATTGCAGAGATTATTTCACAAATGCCTAATGCCAAGGGAATTCCGGAGTTTCAAAAGAATTTCGAATTAATATGCTGTAGTACGTATCACTGGTAAAAGATATGGCAATGATAGCAACAAAATACATTACGTATAAAAAATAAAGAAAGAAAATGTAACAATAAAAAACACCAAAATAAACATCTTAATTTTTTTTTCGGTATAACGAAAAGGCATACGTTGCAAAATTTCGTAGCCACTGTATAATTTTTTTGCCGGCACACCATGTTTTGTACCTCGCCTCTTGGGAGCCATGCTTTAAAGCAGCTTTGGACAGAGCTATGTACATTCAGAGCCGCATTGTTCAGAGCCGCATTAAAACCTTGAAATCATATTGCAAAAAAAATACTATTAATAGCTTGGGTTTCAATCGAACGTTATAATTTTTATTGTTTAAATATAACATGTGTTTAAAAACTCAGTAGTATTGTATGGGTTTGAATGTAGCATAAGTATCATCGGAATTTGCACAGGTATTACGTGAATCACTAGGCATATTTGTACAACGGTAGGTGGGACAAGATAAGTTCCTTAATCAAGTGAAGAAACTAAGTTTTAAAGTTCCATAACTGAAAATATATATTAGTGAAGTTTCACGGTTACAAAAATTATTAGCTAAGAAAACAATTTGTAGTGAATGTTTTGATAACAATTCAGATTTTTTTATTATTTAAAAACTGCGCATTGACGGTTAAAACAAAACAGCATTTGTCCATAAAGTTTTTTTCCTTTCAAATTAATAAAATTTGATTTGATTTACTGTTTTTGTAAGTTTTCTCATACAATTAGAGCTATTTTTTTCTATCTTTTAGAATGGAACTACGATACCGCTCATTTAAAACAAATTAAAACAAACTATTTTTCACAGCTGAAATCGTAGATTTTATGGGTAGGTAATATATGCGTAATTAAACCTAATTTTTATTTCTTTTTCATCAAATACTCAATTTGTTTAAATTTTTTCACAGGGCAAACTATAAAGGAAAATTTATTATTCAATGTATTTATGTTCAATGAGGCCTTATTTTGCTATGGAAGCCTTAAAATCTACAAAACACTGAAACTAGAGCTATATTGCATAGTTACTGACAGTTATAGATAGAGAAACTGCTATTTTATCGTTTTTTAAAAGTATTTTTTTTCTTCGAAGCTAGCCGCTGTGCGACCAGCATGGCCGCTTTTAGTTTTATATTTTCTTTTGCAAAACAACTCAACTGAAAGTAACATATAAAAGGAATGTTACCCTTATCTGTCATCATAAATATACGTTGTTAAGGGATATTCTCCATAAGGCTGATTCTAAAACACCATATTAATTTCTATTACTTTGGAACAGAGTTAAAGATAAGACTGAAGAACCCAACACCAATGATTCTAAAAATTACATCCCTGTCTGTATGTACTATTTTTCAGACACTTTACCTACACTTTATCTACACTTTCATTGCATCAAATAACAAATTGTTGGGGAAAATTTGTTTCATTTAAAAATATGGAGTAAAAATTCAGCAAGCATAGTGTGGATTACATCACTCTCTGTATGTACTACTATTGTTCACAATTCAGATATCCACACTCAATCATATCTAATATTAAATTGCTGGAAAAATTTCTTCACTTATAAAATGGAGTAAAAATTCAGCAAATACTGAAAAAGGTGTAGAAGACTAACCATTACTGGCTGTTGGTTGCTTTGCCGGCGATGGTTAAGTCTGACCTCGCGATCATTTATGCTCTCTCTTTCACGCCTCTCTCTTAATGAATTATTTATTCGTTTTCTTGCTTGAGACTGTTCGCAATTTTCACTTTATCGTGCAACTCGCTTTCGAGCATTCCTGATTTCATTGCGTAAATACATGTTGACACTCTGTTGCAAATTGCGGATGGCCGCTAATGTTTACATCTGGTAGTTGCCGCCGTTGCCATTCGGAGTGTAGAAATATAGACAATTTTTGTGCCGCATACCTACGCGTTTTTATACATAGAGATAAGAAAAAAAAATGGTATATTATTTTGGAAAAACAAAATTCATTTGATACAACATCTCGTTCTAATCGTTTTTTTCTTATTAAAAAACTTAATTTCCCTGAAGAGCTAATCAAATCAACCGTCATATAATTATAACTACTGAAACAAACTATTTGGTTGAGAAACTTTCTATATTTATTTATTTAAATAACAGGCGATTTCCATTATCAATAATTCATAATAATTCACAAATTTCTTTTTACTCAGACAAAATTTGTGTGCGAATGTATTGATTCACAACATTATGTGCAAGAGTGAATACAGCATAAATATTCCATTTTGTGTGTGCTTAATGTCTCAGCGGCCCTGAAAGTATTTCTTGGACAAATATTTAAGAAACTCATTGATGAAGATCTTCTAATCTTATGTTTGAAGAAGGTATACGTGAATAAATTGAAATCGAAAGAAAAGTGGGAGGAATTTATTCTGATTGGTTTCGCAATTAAAATACTTCCACTGCGAAACGTAACGAACGTTTGACAGAATAAGTCCACAAAACCACTTAATCAATTCACATTTGTCATACTTTAACCTTTCCAATCACAAATAAATGATACTCCACAAATCCTCTGTATTTGCCAAATCCTCTCCTAAGCCCGGTTTTGATCATTAATCAATCATTCAGAAACATTATCCGTAACTGTGACTGAAAGTGATACAATGCCGAACGAAAATGCAAGCAGTTTAGTTCCATTTCCGCTCAAAGTGTATTTCAGTATTCAAAAATTGCTTTCTTTTTAATTAAAGTAAAATTTGCTTTGATTGATACACCGTAATGCTTTCTCATATCCCTTGGCGCTGGAGCCTCTCGCGATGGGTTATTTGTTGCCATGACGACAGGTTCAGATGATCGCCATTTTTCTCTTCTGTGAGAAAAATTTGCCTTTTTATACCCCTCTGGAATTGAATCGAATATGTTGGGTATTTTTAAGGGTTAGAGCATCGGGGATGATTTATTAAATGGAAGGCAGTCAATAAATAGAACAAGGGATAATATCTAGGGAGAATTTGAATTTGTGGAAGGATAAATAATTTGATTTGTTCGCTTTCATTGTTTTCAATTTAAGCAACGAAAAACGATTGTGATTTATATAGACATGGAAAATTTGGTTCAAAGAATTTCTTATATTAAGTACATTATCATTTCCCTATATGTTTTTACATCTCGGGTGAAATTCTGAGATAAACATGCCAAAACTCCTAGTAGAAAAGGACATTAAAGAATCTCTCATACGTTGGAAGTGAAATAAGTAGTTGTCTTGATTCCTCTTATCTGTCGAAGTTATAAGAGAAAGAGTATACATTATTGCACAATTTAATGATTTATACATGAGGTATGTCGCATAAAAAAAGAGAAAGCAACGGCATATTCCGAAAAAAATAGGAAATATTGGGGACATTTTCCCGTAATTTCAAGGCAAAAAGCTTTTCAAGAACATTGATTATTTCTACGGAGGAGAGAACCATTATGATAATTTCTGTTACCCCCATCTGCCACATATTATTTTTCGCAACTTTCCCTTTCAAATGAATCGAGTGATTCGGAGAAACTGTCCCCATATATCTTTGTTTTCCGTATAGACGTACTGACCATTTCCTTTCTATGCTATGTTATCAATATTCAATAACGTGTCTGAAAAGCTTTATTTTGTTTTGCTTCATCCGAGTATGGCAAACATGGGGCTTGTGTAAACCTAGTGTTAGCACTTCGGTTTTTGGTGCTGAGGGTTCTCAAATCTAATCCCGACACTTGCAATTAAATACCTCCGTGTCTAGGCTGGATATGGGCATGTTAAATCCGTATATCGGAATGTCCCTCTATGAGGTCAGAGAGGGTGGGAGAAGGTACGATCCCCTCCAGATGTCACTCCTCGGGGTTCTCAGTCAAAGTTGAGGTGGCAACTAGCGAGGGCGGATTTCGACACTTGCGGTCCTGCATAAACCGGGCCTGCAAGCTCCAGCCCGAAGGCTATATGGATCTGGCCTGCAACTTCCGGCCAGGGGACATTAGAAACAACAATATGATAAACATACTATAGGTTGAAACTAATCAGAAAGAAAAGGAAATGCTTTAACACAGTACTATGTTTTGCAGATCTTTGGAGGTACTTCAAACAATAGGCATGAAACAAAAAATGACCAACTACGAAATATAGTGGTACCTCGGTTAACGAACTGAATGCGTTCCGATATTTGCTTCGCAAACCGAAACGTTCGTAAACCGAAGCAGTTTTTCACATATACATTAGCGAATGAAGAATTTATCCGTTCACAGTCTAGAACATAGTTATTTTTACCTCGTTTTTATGGGTTTCGTTGTAAAGTAATGGTGAAAATAAAGAACACAGACTTTGTTATGAAGAACTAACACATGATGATTGTTCTGTACAGTTTTTTAGCTTTACAGTGGATAATTGCTGGTGCAGATGATTGATTGTTGGAATAGGATAGAGGACGACAGATGTTACTGCTTGGAAGGTAAGTTATCTTCCGTAATGTAACTAGGCAATTGTGATTTTAGTATTTTTTCTCTTCGTCTGCTTTCAGTCACACTAGCTGATTTTGGCACAAGAAACCGATCCAGATAAATTTGTCTTTTGCGTTTCTGAATAATTTCACAGAAGTGGGACATCAGATTGTCATTTAGAATATTAACTGCTCTGTTGATCATGGATTTACCAGGTTGAGGCTTTTCAATAAATGCCTGCACTTCACCCCACTTGCAGCAAATTTCTTTTATTAAGGCAAAGGAAATTTTCTTCCTATAATTGTCTTTCTTTGATAAAGGCTCTTCCTGGATAGCTCTTACCTGTTGCCTCTGCAGCTAAAAAAGTTCTTCTGTGGTACGTTCTTCGCTGTGTTCTTCCACCAGCTCCTCCACGTCTTCACAGTCGACCTCCAAGCCCATACTTTTGCCCACGGACACTATCTTATCCACAACTTTCACTTCCGCTTCTTCATTATCAAAGCCCTCAAAGTCTTTCTCTGGCACACAAGTTGGCCAAAGTTTCTTCAAGGTTTCTTACCAGGTTGGCACTTGTATCAAGTTTCTTCGAGGTACGAAAAGAGGCCCCCCTTCCAGGCTTTATCAATAATGTTGAGGGAGTTGATGATACCGAAGTACTCCTACCAAAAATCTCTCAGGGTCAAATAGATGTCATTTGTGACTTGAAAACACCTTTAAAAGAGTGCCATGATAAATGTTTTTTTTTTTTAATTGGATATAATCTGCTGAAGGCTGAAGCAAATGAGTTGTGTTGGATGGTAGAAATTTGACCTTAATGAAGTTAGATTCGATGTACATGTTTTTATCGAAATTTGGAAGATGAGCAGGAGCGTGTTCCGTGACGAGAAGAAACTTCAAGGGCAAACCATTCTCCTCAAGATATTTCTTGACAGCTGGTGCGAATACCTCAATAATCCAGTCCATGAAAATGACTCATGTTACCCAGGCCATTTGCTCTCCCCATTACAGGCAGTTTAGCCTCCAGCACATTATTTTTCTTGAATGCACGGAGATTTTCAGGGGGTAAACTGAAAATGGCTTCATTTTACAATCACCACTTACACACAATAAAAGAACACAAAAGTGTAACCTTGTCCTTCAGAGGCTTGTGCCTAGGAAGTACCCTCTCCTCTTTGGTGATGTAGATTCTTCTTGGCATTTTTTTCTGGAACAATTCCGTTCCATCAGAGCTAAAAACTTGGTTTGGCATGTAGCCTTCCCTTTCCACAAACTCCCATTCAATAACATTTGTACTCGGTTTTTTACCTACCAAATCACTGTGCCACTTCTTAGAATTTTTGCATATTAAAGCGACACTAATACTATCACCAGCAAGCTCTTTTTCACGTACCCACACTAGCAATACTTTTTCTACCTTTTCTATAACTTGAGGACTTTGTTTCGTTAAAAAAGTTACTCCTTTAGCCACATCAGCTGCCTTTATTTCCTCTTTGTTTTTGAAGATAGTTTAAATGGTGGTCTTCGCCAACTCAGATTGCTTGGCGAGATTTGAAACACGCAAACCATTATCATGTTTAGCTATTGTTTCCTTCTTTTAACGTAGGATTACGTTCCTCAATAAAAGTGATTCGGAGAGAAAAAAATGTCCTGCGTCGCGAGTTATAATTTTGGCAGTGCGCCAAACCCTGTAGCAGTAAACATTCAAAAAGAAAAGAACCAAAATGCGTAAAAAAGAGGTAATCAAACGATAAGTAATCCTACGTTAATACCCCTTGCTGTTTCGTTACAGGAGACTACCTGAAATATTTTTTCTCAATAGTTAGGTAAGGTTTCCTGCTAGCAATATCACTTGATCTTGCTATTTTCTTGGCAGATATATTGAGGACTATTTTAAACAAAAATATTCACAAACCAAAATCTGTGACCAACATGAGTAACCAATGCTTAAACTGTACTAAAGAAAGCCCAACTGAGTTTGACATGTGGACTGTTCGCGAACCGAAGAAAGCGTGGTGCATGCTTGCATCACATATCACCAGATGGCAGCACATCACGTTTTTTCGTAAACAGAATCATTCGCACACCGATCTGTTCGTAAACCGCGGCACCGCTGTACTGAGATATGAACCACATTGACCTAACATTAAAGATTTATACAATTAACATAAACTGAAAAAAACATCCCAATATATCTTGGAATTTTCCCATCATACTGGACCTGCAATGCCATTCCATGAGGCAATATGAGAAAGCTTTAAGAATAATCATTGTGTTAAGTAGACGGGCAACATTTAATTTTTTTCCATAAGACATTGTAAAGTTTTTATTTTTTTTATAATTACAAAGCTGATTTTTTTTTTTAGTTTTCAACAAAGCTAGGTCCAGTTTTAGGATTTCATTCCTTTGGACCTGTGACAACTTTTACTCAGAAATCAATCATTTAATGCTTTTTAATAGAAGTAATTGATAGACCTTACGTATCCGGGGGGATGAGTGAAAGCAGTGCAAACCAACGGGGTATTCACATGCTAAAATGTATTACAATTTAAGAGTTTAGCTACACAATGTTTTGTATAGATTAAAAGGTCATCTCAGCAGGGAAATGAAAGGAAGACCTTTGGCTGGAGAGGCATACATATACATCTTGAGTACCTGCAGAATCCGCTATTTTAAAAAAATGGTGTTCTGACCTGTGTTAATACTCCACAATTTGTTGAAAAATCCATCTTAACCCACAATAAATAAAAACTGCTATTTCTATTTAAGTTCTCTACTGCCGAGAGATTCGACAATCTAAACTTTCTGCAGGACAATAATCCACACGAAGGACCAACCTGGAAAGGCTAACAAATATTTTCTATGAAAGATGCGGAAATTCTATATTAGACTGTTCAATTTTGGAGACAGTGCTCTCATAAACATTTTCTCCGATTTTTAAATACTACGAAGGAAGAGATTCCAAATAAAGTAAATCATACTGAAACCCACTCTGGTCTTTATTGAAATGGCAGTTAAAGGTTAGAGTATCTTTCTCCATAACTGGTGAACTTCCGTTAACCAAGTTCCGATCCTGACATATTCATCATACGTGAAGTCTTAAATTTAGAGAAGGCAGACTATGAACCATAGTGCAAACAATGGGCTACTAAGGACCTCTCAGTTTATATTCAAATTCATGAGAAATAACTGACGAGCATTGAAGATTCAAATTAAGCAAAAATAGATTTTTATGCTTAATATCCATTGTCGTCCCTGAAGAAAATTGGGGAACACGTTGCGTTGATATTCAAAATAAGATTTCTCACATCACAGGTGAAAGCTTTTTGATTTAAAAATATATCTGTACAGGGTGGAACATTCGTTTTTCATGTTTCAGCCGTAGCAAGATAGCTTTATAAATATATCATTATGAATTTTCTCTCAATCTATAGAATTTCAGATTGAGAGCAGTGAAGGCCAGGTTTATGAATAGTGTAAATACTGCATGATGAATAAGAAACTCTCCTTTGATAGACCTAAGATTAAACCTAATAAATTTGGAAACATTTCTAGCTAGTGATATAGTGCAGTGGGATAATTTTTGTTTTCACATTGGGTGGAAATTGTATTTGAAGGCCATATTTGAATGGTGGGCCAGCTCCATTTTTGTTCATTTTGAGATACAGAGCCATAAAGTCTAATGAGTGCTGAGAAATGAATGCTGAAGTCTTATTCGTAATGCCCTCTGTTACCAGTAGAAATAAGTTGGAGATGTACCAGTTTTAAAATAAGGTAGAAATGACTTGAAAGTGAGGCTAACTCCATTTTTTTTAAAGTGGAGCTCGCCCACTATCCAAATAAGGCCTTCATTTAATTTATAGTGTCTGTTACATTTTGGGGAAACAGGAATTGGTAAATCTGTATCGGCATAACTGATTTATATTAAGGATATTTTATCACCTAAAAGTTAAAATCCAATGCTGCATAACCGTAAAGTTAGAGCGATTACACAGGCCTGCAAACAAAATAGTATTTAGAAACCAATAGCTGATACTAATATATTTTTGGACGCTGATTTAAGGAAAAATAGTAAAAAAATTCCATGACGTACCATTTTTTCAAAAAATTGAAAATTTCACAAATTGGAAATTTTGATTTCCGTAGCCCTCAATCGATTGTGTTAATTAAGGAAGGTTGATGAGCATATAGTGTCATAAGCCGTCATTACTGGAGAAAACTGGAGATTTTTCTGTCTCTGGTGCAAAAAAAAGGAAAAAAGAAACAATCTACAGAATCTGCGGAACTCTTAGGCTCTAGGCTAAAGCAAAATAATTTATTGGCCCTGGTACCTCTTTCTCTTGGTTTGGAAAAAGAGAAACATATTTCGTTCCATACTTTTCTCGAGATAGTAGCTTGGTTTACTGTAGCAATGTCCCTGGTTTGATGGAGGATTTTAATATATAGTATGACGTGAACGAGTGGAGGCCCTTTATTGACTGTTCAAAAAGAAGCCTCAAAGCAGTGCTTCTACCTAATGGCAGCAAGTATGCTTCAGTGCCATAACTACATTATGTGTACCTGAAAGAATCTTACGAGAATTTAGCTTTGATTCTCAACCATTTGAAATATAAAGAACGTGGATGGATGATATGCGGCGATCTAAAAGTGCTTTCCATGCTTCTTGGACAACAAGCAGGAAACACTAAGTACCCTTGCTTCTTGTGTGAATGGGATAGTCGAGATAAAAAGAATCATTGGATCAAAAAGGAGTGGCCGCAAAAGAAAGCATTAACACCTGGAAACAAAAATGTAGTAAAGGAAAGTTTGATTGATCCCAGGGAAGTCCTGTTTCCTCCACTTCACATCAAGTTTGGCTTGATGGAACAATTTGTTAAAGCTCTATCAAAAGAAGGACAGTGCTTTAAATACCTAGGCAACGATTTTCCAGGACTGTCGGAAGCAAAAATAAAGGAAGGTGTTTTCGTAGGTCCACATATTCGGAAACTTTTTAAAGATGAAATGTTTGAAAGTAAAATTCTTTCGAGGGAAAAAGAGGCCTGGAGAGCTTTCAAGGAAGTCGTTACAAAATTCCTCGGGAACGTTAAGGACCCCAACAATAAATATCGTGGAAAACATGTTAATGAAATTTAAAGACTTGGGTTGTTCAATGACTTTGAAAGTGCATTTTTTGAATTCGCATTTGAACTACTTTCCCTTTGTGGTGCAGTTAGTGATCTTGGTGCTATTAGTGAAGAACAGGGTTAAAGATTTCACCACGATATCAAACAGATGGAGCGTATATATTAATGTAGATGGAAAGTCAATATAGTGGAAACTACTGTTGGATGCTACACAGAGAAGTCCCGCGTACTGACTACAACAAAGTGCAAAAACGAGCTTTCTGAGAAAAAGGAAAAGAAAGCATTAAGGATATATGAATCCAGGATGTATTAAAAAATCGTAACCATTAAATATTAAAATTAATATACTTTCCAATTAATATATATTTTACAAATCATTTCCAATTGTTTCATATATTGATTCATTCGTAAATAAAACACTTAAAAATATTTTGAAAATACCTTCTCCCCACAATATGTACAGTAATATAAGCTTTCTTGTCCATATATTCCAGCCCATTTTGTGAAAAATCCTTACGTGATTGAGAAAAATGGATGTCATATTGAAATCAGCACACCAAATAATATAAAATTCAGTCATTAGATTGCAAACACTTTTCTATGACTCAAATTTTGCTGGCCTGTGTTATTAAAGATGGTAAATGTATCTCATAACCATGGAAGCGGCGTTTGTTTCACTCAGATTGATTTTCCTTGTTTAATATTAATATCCCCCCCCACCCTTGAACCCTCCAGTTTATATTCGTAAAATGTACAAAATAAAGATATGTAATAGAATTTGGGGAACATTTCAATATGTTGGTGTGGTACGAAGAATTTTATCCTTAGTAATGGGAGAGAATTCTGTCTTTTATAATTCGTAACTTTTTTTTTTTTTTTGGGGGGGGGGGGAGATTTCAAAAGAAATATTCCGACACAGTTGATTTATGATAATGATATTTCACCACATAAATTTCAAAATTCAATTTCACGGAGTTCCAAACACAGAGCTATACAAACTAAAAGTTATTTAAATGATATTAATTAAAACAGAAATAGCTGCTGTTTCACTCAGTTGAATTCTCCTTTTTAAATTCCAACATACTCCCCCGAACATAAATTCCCTTATTACGTACTCTTAAAAATGCTTTCAAAAGGAAAATATACAAAACATAATATTGGGATTATTTCAAAATATTGGTATAATACAGAGAATTTTTTTTTTTCGATAATGAGAGAAAGTTCCAATTCAAAGTCTTTGTAATCATTTCCATGAAAGGATATTTAAAAAAAAAACATGTTTCGACAATACTGATTTATGATTTCGATATTTCATCTCATAAAACTCAAAATTCAATTTCAAGTAATCACAAACACAGAGATATAGAAACGAATGGTAGTTAAATGCAATTAATTAACAGAGAAGCGGCGGCTGTTTCATTCAGATCAATTCTCCTTTTTTTAATTGCGTTTGAGAATAAATGAGATAACAAAATCGCCTTTAAACTTTTATTTCCTTCCAATTCACCACCCAACTTATTTCCATCATAAAAATATTATTTCTATAATTACATATTGCCCTTTAATCTAAACAATCTTTAATCTAATATTACGTTTAATTAAAAACTTTCTTTGCAGCGTGAAAATTGCTTCGCTGCACAAACACGCTCTGAAGGTAACACAATAAAAATTGTGTAAAAAAAATAAACGATATCGCTAAATGCATTTTATTATAGGGCTTCCCGGGTAAAAAAAGTCAGCTGTCATGTATTTTCTGCTGCGGTGCAAATTAATTATTTATTGTTTGAGCATAAAAGTTCGGGGTCTTGTAATTTAATTTCCTTCGGTTTCTATCATAATCGTGCGACTCTTAATTGATTTAAAATAAATTTACTCTTTCGTTTTTATCTATGAAATAAAATGATTGCATGAAATGTGTAAAATGATTTTTAGACTTAGAATGTAATTAAAATTTATTGTGCGCACTAATAATTTTGGAAAATTAGTTTTAAGATTTATTATCATCTTTTGGACTATACTTTCTGCGCTTAAGCTAGAAATTAAAAATTTTGTTAAATTAAACTTTCAGAATTATTACTCTTTTTTTCTACTAAAAATACTTAACTTCTTATTTGAAAAAATTAAAAATGGAATATTTTTTCAGATAATCTTAGTTGATGAGTTATGTTTCCTATGATAATATTGTTAACAAAAAAAACTGTTGTGTCACCTTTTATTTTTAGGATATTTTTATCAGCTTTAACACTTAAATATTACATCTTCTTTAGTGAATTGCAGAGCTAATAAAGACATCTGTTCAAACAAGAACATTTTCATACGATGCAGGGCGGATCAATTTAAAACAAATAAAACATTGTCATCAAACATTTAAAATGTTATATAATGTTAACTTGTGATTACTGGTTTCACATATTATTATTGCCCACTTCTTATAGTTAGGAGGTTCCAATGAAAAGATTGCAATTAAAACCCTTTCATGGGCGGTGGTCCATTTTTGGACCGCCATTTTCACGTCTTTCTTTCACTTGCATTCAATGTATTCAAGTTAAATGAGCAGAAAATGGCTAGTGCTGCCATCTGTTATCAGTTCACGTGTGTGTGCAAGGGTTCAGTTGAGGGAATCCTCAAAAAAAAAAAATCCTGCAGACTTTTTCCTTGAGGATTTCCTACACTTGTATGGCCTCCTCTGGCCAAAGAGTAAAAGTACAACAACAACAAAGGATTTCAAAATATTTTTACTGACAAAAAACTGTACATCTGTGCAAAACTGTAGCTTATATTGCTACATGTACTTGTTTTTGATATCTTTGAATAGCTTATTTTTCTATAAAATGTCATTTTGCCAAGCATCTGCTTCATTCGGATTTTGTTGTAAAGTAAAATGATTTAACACCTTTAATTGAAAAAAATTTCAAGATTTTTTATAGGTTAAAAAAGTCGATAAAACAATGTTCATCGTGCAAACGGTGGAGGTTGTTGTCGCTGAAAGAGTTAAAGAGCCCTGCATTCAGCCACTTTCCTGCGGAAATGATGTTATTTATAAAGCCAGAACATGTTATTAATTAAGCCAGACTGCAAAAATTCACATTTTGTAATGTACTTTACCTTGAAAATACATCACGATATGAACTTTACACATTGCATTTGTTCTGACCTATCAATACTAGTTAGGGAATGTAAAACTTTACACAGCGAACTTCTAAAACATTTCACAGCAAAGCAAAAATTATTTAAGTGCACTTCACTGCAGTTAACTAACAACCCACAGAATATTCACTCAATTTCCGATCATCTGTTTCCGGGTTGTTCTTTAGGATCCAAAAAGAAAATTCTTTAAAAAAAAATACATCGAGCTTAAAATCGTTAACATGGATTGTAAATAAAAGATTGCAAGTCGCCTCCGACCCTTGTGGTGCTTAATAGTCGTGAGCTGAACCAAAGTCACTACCTGCAGACTTCAAAAGACCTGGTTAAGGTACCCAATAGACGTAGAGGAAATCCTTGAGGTTTTGACTGAACAGTCCAAACCTTGAGGATTTCCCTGTCGTGTGTGGTGAAATCTTGAGTCAGGTGGCGGACTGTACAGTCCCTAAATTGCCAAATGGAAAACATTTCACGTGTGTGTGCAAGGGTTCAGTTGAGGGAATCCTCAAAAAAAATCCTGCAGACTTTTTCCTTGAGGATTTCCTACACTTGTATGGCCTCCTCTGGCCAAAGAGTAAAAGTACAACAACAACAAAGGATTTCAAATATTTTTACTGACAAAAAACTGTACATCTGTGCAAAACTGTAGCTTATATTGCTACATGTACTTGTTTTTGATATCTTTGAATAGCTTATTTTTCTATAAAATGTCATTTTGCCAAGCATCTGCTTCATTCGGATTTTGTTGTCACGTTTGCATTAATTATCATAGATTATTTAGAGATAATTTAGGCCATACAGGATATTAAATTCGGGGTTAAACCCTGCGACTGGGCAAGGTCGACTCAGCCTTTGATCCCTTAAGTGGTTCCATAAAATAAGGACCAAGTATGCTTGGAAACTAACTCTGGGGGTCCCGCGTCAGGTTGACCACCTGTCCGAGACATATGCTGCATGTCACCCCAAGCCCAACGGTCAAGAGAGCGGGGATGTGCACCATCGGCCTTGGTCGATATTCGGACTGCTGTGCCATGAGTTAGGGCCTGTTCACATAGGAGTCCATTGCGTTGCGTTAAGGTAAAGATGACGTTGAGACGAAAATAAACCAATCATAGGCGTTAAAAATTTCATTGCTAATCGTTTGGAGGCCTATGATTGGTTTATTTTCGTCTCAACGTCATCTTTCCCTTAACGCAACGCAACGGACCCCTATGTGAACAGGCCCTTAGAATTTAGTTTTAGGGTTTCAAATAGCTGTTACAGTCAATAGTTTAACAAGTTGACTGCAGGTACCTCAAAGAAAAAATGTTGACCTCACACCTGTTCAAATGAGGATGTTGAAGGTACCTGGTCTTTAAATATAAAAAACAAAATTGAAATGCATGGCAAGCATAAAATAGCCTAAAATCTAGTTTTCACTAACAAGAACACTCATTTCATTCCTCCATAGCCAATGGAAGTATTGTAAAAAGTGCCAATGCAATATCAGTAATTATCTGTTAATTTTACTTGTGTTGGATTTTTCCTTTGCAGGTCGTTAAGGGTTTACAAAATGTGAATTTTAGTCGGACGACTCGGGGGGGGGGGATGGAACCAAGTTAGGGATGGAATGGTCAATGCACCGCAGCTATGGGCGTTGAAAATCGTACCTCATCTCCCCCAACATATTATAAAGAGCAAATATCTCGAAAAAATTCGATATTAAGAACATTTTTCCCTCATTCTTTACAGCAATAGAAATATTGATGATCAAATGAAAATGGTAAGTTTAGATAATCTGAACTTTTCTGAACATCAATTTTTCTTTTTTTTGCAAGTTTTCATTCCTCAAAGGAGATATTTTTTGAGTTTAAAACGCAGTAAACCCCATTTTTTTCCCAAATCCTTAAAATTTATTTATCCCTTTTAAAGAGGTAAAATTATGCATATGTAAACAATTTTTTTCACTATTACAACTAAAAAAAAATCTTTAAATGCATGTGGGACACTTTTCTCCATGGGTGAGTGAATCCAGCAGGGTGGCTACTTAGCCCTTAACGAACACGGTTAAAAAAAATAATATTTCTATGAAGTCTGAAGTAATCTGGAGTTTCCATGATATAAATTTTGAGAAATATCAGCCTGAGCAATACAAGAAACAAATTGTAAAAAAGTACCTGCATCTGCAGATACTCAAGAACGCAATAATAACATTGGAAATTACATTGCAATTTGTAATTAGACATTGTAAGTTTTACTCTATTATTGCCTGATATTACTTTATTCGATATGCCTAGATCCACTACTGCGATTGAAAAAAAATCCTGAAAAAAAATCATTTATTAAATGAAATAAACGGGAACACTGAACTGTGTTGAATTTGTAGAACAACCTTTGCGAACTTGTAGATACAGTTCCTTAGAAATGAAACGAATGCACACAAGTTGGACGAAACAGAGAAAACAAACGAAATAAATGCCTTCAATAGAGTTTTATCAGGGATCAAGAAATTTTAAAAAAATTAGTGGAAATAAACATGATTCATTATTGAAAACGGACGATTGCATTTATAAGTGACATAATAAAATTTAGATAGGCTCTAGTCGTCTGAACATTCCACTACTGCCATCGTCTAAAGATAACATTATCCAGATTTAAAAATAAAAGCCTCCATTCACAGTACTAACACAATATATTAAAGAGGACATAAAATAATCATTCCTTCCTACACAATAATTTATTCGAATAAATCGAAGAGGAGAAAATATCTCTTCGGTTGACTGTACGCCTCGGCTAATCGGATATAAAATCTCTTCTAACCGGCGCAATTCGTTTATGCGGAAAGCACTTTACATCTCATGCATTTACTCAGCTACTGCTACGCTCACGGGGAAGTAAATAATGCTATTTAACGATGGCAGCGTAGATGGCACAGATACTCTCGCAAAGCCTCGTCCAACCATTCAACAAACACAATTAGAGGGCAACAGAATGGACACTTGTGTACGCGGCCTCGTCTTTTGCTGTCTCTCCGAGATTCCCAATTCGATCTGAATAATTGATGAAACGATCCGGTTCAATTTCCGGTTCTCAGTTAATTTTGTTTGCCGGACATTAATGCTCCGAACAGCGATCGAATGTGGGCGACTCGGTGCAGCGCTGGAGATTTTGGAGTGGGGCAGGGAGTGTGCTTCGTGGTAAAGTTTGAAACTGGTGAGCTTTGTGCTTTGTATTTTAAACTGAAAGTTTTAACAGGAAATGAAAAATTTCAAATCAGCCTATAACTCCTTGTTACTTCGTGCACATTATCACGCCCTGCATAAAATATAAAGCATTTTACGTAGTAAGCTTTTTGCTTTGTATTTTAAGCTGAAAGTTTTAATAGGAAATGAAAATTTTCAATTCAGCCTATAACTCCTTGTTACTTAGTGCACATTATCACGCCCTGCGTAAAATATAAAGCATTTTACGTAGTCAGCGTTGTGCTTTGTATTTTAAGCTGAAGTTTTAATAGGAAATGAAAATTTTCAATTCAGCCTATAACTATTTGTTACTTAGTGCAGATTATCACGCCCTGCGTAAAATATAAAGCATTTTACATAGTAAGCTTTGTGCTTTGTATTTTAAGCTGAAAGTTTTAATAGGAAATGAAAATTTTCAATTCAGCCTATAACTCCTTGTTACTTGGTGCACATTATCACGCCCTGCGTAAAATATAAAGCATTTTACGTAGTAAACAGAATAGCAACATAGGGATATCAAAATTTAATTGCAAGTCATTTACCAAGCGTATGATATATGATTGATATACAGTAGAACACCGTTATAGCGAACCCGGTACATAACGAATTCATGGATATAACGAACAAAAATTTTGGTCCCGGCGTTTTCCTGTTGTATTTAATTCTTATGTATCCTTTTATAGCGAACCTCCGAAATATTAAGAATCGGCTATAACGAACCCTTTTTTCAGTCGACTACTGATTTTTCTAAAAACTTTTAAGAATGTTGAAGATACAACGATTGTTGAAGAAGACGTTTATGAAGATTTACCCATCACGATATGGATAGAAAAGCACAGAATTCCATCATTCTCAGACCTGCAGTTGTTCGAAACATGTGATGATGAAGTTATTATCTGTGAAAATCCGACTGATGAAGATATTGTGGAAGAAATTAAAATGAATCATTCTGAAATCGAAGATTCTGCATCTGATGCTGATGAAGAGGGGCACATAAATGACGAAATTCTCACCAGCTCAGATGCTACAGCAGCGATGCGTGCAATTAATAAGTTTTTGTCTACACAAGAAGTGGAAGAAAGAGTGTTGGAGTCATTTGATATATTGGACAAAGAAAGTCATAAAATATTTTTGAAACCGGCGCCATGTCAGCAGAAGATTACCGATTATTTCTGTATCAAAACAGTGAGCAACAATTGAAGGTAAAATGAATTTATTTCCATTTGTCTTCATTTTTAGTTAATTTAATTAGTATTGTGTCAGTTTAATGTAATCAATTTTAGTCAAGTTAATTCATTAATGATCATTTTTAATAGATTTTATCTTTTTTTTTAAATACATCATTATTGAATATACATAGCAAGTAATGAGTTATACATTTTGTGAACACTAACATTTTTCTTAACGGTTCGGATATAGAGAAATAAACCTTTGGTTCCCTGAAGTTCATTATAAAGAGGTTCGACTGTAATTGAAAAATAACATTTAGAATGAAAAATAAATTAAAAATTTAACATCACTTAAAGTGAACAAATGTTGGAGTGTAAATGAGAATTATCTCAGTATTTTACTTATTTCTATAAAATATTGTTCACTGCAATCTAGGAATTGTGAACTATTTCTACAGGATATTTCAAAGTTTTGAATATTAACACAATACAAAGGCATGCTTAGACAGAATAAAATTATTATAGCCGCTTCCATACTCTGTTGCATGAGGATACCTACAAGACTGACATGCTGTAGCCATTTTTTTATTATTGCGATTCTGATGGTTTACTTAAAATTTTTAAAAGCGAAGACTACCTAAAGAGGCGAATTTCAATGTTCTAAGCTAATAATATCCGCGTATCTCATTAACGCAGGGACTGTTTAGTTTAGCGATCGAGATATCCGATCTTTTTTCAATTGTCATTTTCTGCAGCTTGTGAATAACGAGACAAAATTTATTGATGACAGGCAAATGGGAAAACAAAATGGAAATTTGTTTTTTCAGGATTTTCTGAAAATTAGAAAATATGGATATCAGTTCTGCTCATTCAGTTCCTCTCTTCTGTTTTATGTTTACTTCAGTTGGCTAAAATCTGAAGGAGAAGCCACACCTAAGCCAGTGTAACAGTTGGTTGTTAAGTTCTTCAACGCTTGTGTAACGGGGATTTATGAATAGTCAGTTTTCCCTGAAACTTCAAAATAGAAATGTAAGTCTTAGGCAAATAATTTCAAAGTTCACCTTTGGTAATATTTTTTAAAAAATTGAACACTAGTACCTTACAGCCACTAACTTACTCTCCCTTTATCTCAAAATAGCTGAATACCCGCACTTCGCTAAGGAGTACATTTAGATTAAATAGAACGGTCAATGTATGCAATTAATGTATATATATATATATATATATATATATATATATATATACAATTGATGTAAAAAAAGAAAAAGATATTTTTATAGACAAAATAATGTAGAAAGAAAATATTCAAATTAAATCTAATAGAACATGCTAAAGAATATAGTGCAGTTAATATAGTACAGTTTCAGGAACATATCTTTTATTGTATTTTAACATTTTTTTGGATAATGTCCAATCGTCTGCCGCATTAGCAAGAAAAAAAAAAATTTTTTTGTCTATTTCGTTGTTATGCAAGTGACGCAAATTTAATTTAAAGTATCCCAAAAAGAAAAGAAAGCATGTGATCAGCATTTAATATATTAAATTCTAAAATTTATTCTTTAAAAATTCACCAAAAATCCGAAAATGGAGGTAAAGATTCGAAAAAGATTTCATTTTAAAGGAAGTTTTATGATCCTTTTCGTGATATAAATTGTATAACCCTCGGATTATCATTTTAAATGCAAACTTGAAAAAAAGTTACAAAAACAGCTTAAAAATTTAATTTTTAAAAAATCTAAGAAGAATTTTTCAAAAAACTTTCTTAGTGTAACCCTACAATATAAGAAGAATCGCCATGCGAAATTTCAGCCCTTTAAGTCCAGCGGTTTGGTCTGTGCGTTATATGCCAGTCAGTCAGTCAGTAACGGAACTGTTTTATATATAGATATATATAGATAAATGTAACTTCATCGTTTAAAAAAAGTTAAAAAACTGCGTCACCAAGGGTTAATAGATAAATGATTTTCTTTTCAAAATGACGGGAAGAATTTTTAAAATCGAAGGTTTGGAGCGTCATTCAAAGATTATGTTTCTCGTGTTTTCGAAGAGGGTTTGATGCCCCTATTACACAACAGAACATGTTGAAATGGATATATTTTATCAAAGCATATATTTATTTCAAATACTTATATGAAAAAATAGCGTATGGGAATATATATATATATATATATATATATATATATATATATTCACAACACTTTTCTTCAAAATTATATTCACTGACATAAAAACGTTTCCTTGCCTCATCCGGATATTTTCACAGTACTTTTAACACCATATATATGAATATTTTTTTTCCCTTATCAACCCATCCCACATGTTGCCGTTATTTTCCTGATATCCAACTGACACCCTGTCTTTTATGACATTATTATACACTAGTAAAGAATAAACGTAGTCATCCGCACAACGTGTGCAGTTCGGCAGCTTTCTCCAATCCTTTTCCTTCTCCCGCTCTCTGTCCAATCAGGTGACGCCTCGCTGCTGCCGTCTTTTGTGCGTCCGGATTGAGGTTATCAGTGTCAAAACCACTTGCTCGCAACCGGATAATCCGGAATGTCAGGGCCGCTATTCTTCTCTGTCGGTTAAAGGTCTTCGCGCCTCCAACCGTGTACTAACTGCGAATGTGAAAAGATAGGCTTCGGTATATCCACCTCTATTTTATTCGGGTATTGGATGAGAAAATATTTGGTTACGTCTTTCATCTATCCGTCCGTTATGTATATTGATATATACATATATAGCTCATATGTCGAACGTAAGCATATATGTCTTACGTTCGAGTCATTTCCCTGTAAAGCATTTTGTGAGCCTTAAAGGTTCTCTCGAACTGCGAGGAGAATTCTCAATTTTACATTTATGTACGTATGTGTGTGTGTGTGTGTATACATATACATACATCCATATATATATATATATATATATATATATATATATATATATATATATATATGAAATGACCCAAATTGGGTCATCTCAGGAAGTAACACAAGCGAGGCCGAGATAATACAATTCAAAGATCATGAAGAAGAATTAAAGTTTATTCCATGAGAACAGCGAAATGACATCTTATTCGCATCGAGTCAGTCCAGCGTCTTCCTCGTAAGAGCGACAAAATACAATTAGGTCAGAGAGGTTGGAAGAATTGGCGGAGGAAGTTAGTGTGTTGAAAGGCGAGGAATTTACGTGAAAGAGAAGAAAAAGGGGCTACCAGGACAGAGATAAAGTTCAGAATGGGTGATTATAGGTAGTTAGTAATATTATTACTTACACACACACACACACACACATATATATATATATATATATATATATATATATATGTGTGTGTGTGTATGTGTGTGTGTTAGTTCAGAATTAATTAGAAAAAGAATAATAATTTAACAATTTACGGGGTGTTTCAGAATAATCTAATTTTTAACGTTAAATATCACTATTTGTCGTATTGCGATATGCACTGCGGGAGGGGAATTCCCGTTTATAGAATTTAACTTAATTCCCGAGGTGTTTGAGAAGAACCGAAGGGAAAGTCCCGTATGGGTTGTTAATAGTATCAAATGTGATCACGCACCAGCCTTATGTTGGGTGCAACGTCATGAGGGCATGCGCAATGGCATTAGAAGGTTTGAAACAAAAGAGTTTCACGCATCGCGAGTATTGAGATGGTGGCTTGGCAGTTAATTAGCACGGATTGAATTGAGATTAATTATATTCGGAAATAAAACTCTTAGGTGTATTTTAATTGTAGTTCTTTGCCACGGGCCTTTATTCACTGACTGCTTTATCAATAATTATATTAGGGGAAAGTTTAGAGGGATTAACGTAACGTATAGAAGCAACTCGTCATAAGACTGTAAATAATAAGCTTCATGCCATATATATATATATATATATATATATATATATGTATTCTGCAAGAATGTCATCATCTACGGTTTTCTAAAGTATAATTAAATAGTCCACAACACTCCTTTGGTTAGCTCGTAGAATGTAGAATAAAACGAGGGACAAAAATAGTTTCTGTCACTTTTTATTCTCTTAAATGTCATTGCCTGAAATTGCTCGCAATAAAATTTGGCTGTCCCAGCCATTTTCGGCATAACTAAATGTGAATATTGTTCTTTTATTAAAAGCGTGTGCCGCATTTAATATAATAACAAAATGAAACCACTCTTTGCTACTTTTTTTTATCATAGTGACTCTGAATAGATTTTGAATGTTAATGTAAACATATTATATTCTTCCTTAAAAAATTCCTTTGAATTACGAATTTAAAAAAAAAAAAATTCTACAGGAAATTTCTTTTGAATGACGTTTTATGACAGATTCTTGTCTTGCTGATTCTTGTCTTTAATCTGATGTTGCTGTCGGTCAAGTGGCATAAGCAACAACAACAACACATATGTGGAAATTTCATCAATGAACATCAATGGAAAAGTTTGGGCATATGTTACATGATGATTGGTAGCAGATTACAGTATCAAATATAGGACTTAAGTTGTTCTATTTCACGTTAGATTCACGTTGTTTTGTAGCCAAAGGTTTCTCTACAGTTTGTGAATGAAAAGTTTATCATTTACTCTGTATTATCTTATACCAAACTGCTACAACTTGAATAGATCTCTTTTCAACCACGAGTAAAAATTAAAATAAACCAACTGGAATGCCAAATATTTTTTATTAACTGAAACTCAGTATTTTTTTACTTCAAAAATCAATTATAGGAGTTTTCCAAGTGCGTGACGAGTGATATAAAAGATGCCTATAAACAGTAATTGAATTTGAAAATGTTTAGCAAACATTTTTTGAATCCTGTGCGTGAGTGCCTCAAATATTTTTCTCTCGATGTTAAATAAATGGTCACCAGAAAGAAAATCTATTTGGATAACTTAACATTACTCGTCTCCTTGTCACGGAATTAAGATTTATGGTAATCTGTTTTCACTTGCAGGATTTTCGATTTCCCAAACAAATACTAAACCTCATCTTCACAATCTCATCATACCCCGTTTGTCAAAGATTAAAAAAAAAACTCCCTGCTCTACAAATGGATTTAAATAATCCTCAAAATCATATTCCTTGCGATGGGGCAGAATTTTATATTCTGGGAACTGGGTATAATACATTGTCCCCGAACCCAAACTAATCTGTTGAAAACTTTTTACTTGCTTCTAAAATTCAAAAAACTGGGATCAATTGAGTAACGAAAAATTTTAAAGGGAACTACTTACACTTAAATAGATGGATAAACGTATTTTCAGTTTATGGGCATTTTTGTGGATTTGTCATCCAATAAAGACCCATTTACCTTCAGTCTCATTTTAACAAAGAAGGTGGCTTTTTCTCGAAGGGCTACCTAATGAATAATTCTATTGCACGTGTACCACAGTGTATTAAATCCAAATATTTTACGAAGCGTTTTTACTGCGATTCTCAAACTGAGTACCGAAAGAATTTCATTACGTCTTGAAAATTCCATACTGAATCATAGTGTGCCTCGCAGAAAATGCAGCATATACCAATGGTAAGTACATCGTAATATGAAGGAACTCAAAATTGAATGGTCTAATTTCCTCAGCATACCGCAGATCCTTGTTTTTTTTTATATCAACGACAAAAATATAATTTTAATTTCCTTTTATTTAGAATTTACTCTGCCATTTATCATTTCGTCGATGCGAGATTTAAAATTAATATTTCAGCAAATACAGGTCGCTATAAGAACAAGTCCCTATATATATATATATATATATATATATATAAATATATATATATATATATATATATATATATATATATATATATATATATATATATATATATATATATATATATATATATATATATATAAAACTTCGAATCTATTTCATATGTCTACAATCAAAAACTAATAACAGCATGTCCCGGTTAATAAGACAAGAGCAGGAAATATTTCATATCGATATTAACATTTATAGATAAAGTATTCTATTCTAAGAATAAAATGTTTTAAACTCCACCTTCAATACTGCTTCATCTAGACGGCCTATATTTTCCATTTTTCATCAACCTTTCTCTTCAAAGATTTTTAAAAGAGAATTGAAATATTATGTTTTTTTTTTATTTTTCTAATTCTTTCCTTATTCCAAGAGAGATGTGTTCTTTGACTTGGTACATCTGCCCACAAATTGTCATTTAATGATCATAGTTTCTGATTTCTATTTTTCGGAGAAATATTTGATATATGAAGTCATAAAATTGCTTATAAAATTGAAGGACGGAAAGAGTTTCTTCCAATCCCCAAGACTTTATTTGAAAGGAAACTCTGGTATTTACAATAGCATTTTTAAAAAATCCTCAGGGTTTATCTTTAACCAATCCATGAACTACAGTTTAAGGACCTATACAAATAATAATAATCTTGCTATCAGGATAGCTGTATTTCCTAAACTTAGACGTTTCTTTATCGTTTTACGTTCCTTAGTACCAACAGAGGGGGAATATTTCGTCTCCTTGACTTCAGACTGCCGCAGAATTTATATAATTTTAACTATATGAATACCCGTGCTTCGCTACGGAGAACAGTTCAAATAAATTCAAAGGTCAGAGTATGCAATTAATGCCAAAACAATATATTTATAAAAAATAGTAACGGACATTTTTAAAGACAAAATAATGTAGAAGAAATATTCAAATTAAATCTAATAGAACATAGTAAAGAATATAGTACAGTTAATATAATACAGTTTGAGGACCATTTCTTTTACTGTATTTTAATATTATTTTGGATAATGTCAAATCGTCTGCCGCATTAGAAAGAAAATGAAATATTTTTTTAACAATTTATTTCGTTGTTATGCACGTGACGCAAACTTAGTTTAAAGTATCACAAAATGAAAAGAAACCACGAGATCAGCATTTAATAAATTAAATTCTAAAAATGAATCTTTAAAAATTCACCAAAAAATCAGAAAATGGAGGTAAATATTCGAAAAAGATTTCATTTTGAAGGAATTTTTATAATCTTTCTCGTGATATACATTTTATAACCCTCAGATTATTATTTTAAATGCAAAGTTTAAAAAAATGTTACAAAAACAGTTTAAAAATTTTATTTAAAAAATCTAAGAAGAATTTTTCAAAATTTTTTCTTAGTACACCCCTACACTATAAGAAGAATTGCCATGCAAAATTTTAGACCTTTAGGTCCAGCAGTTTGGTCTGTGCGTTATCTGTCAGTCAGTTAGTCAGTCAGTCAGTTACGGAACTGTTATATATATGAACATTTTTTTTTCTAAGTGTGACATATCCATTTAAATATTTGAATGGAATTCCCTGACTTTTTATGTCACCTATGCATTGATTGTATCTAGACAGAACACTTAAGATAAAATACCTATTGGACTATTGCATTCCTTTTCGCTACAAGGTAAAACTCAATATATTTCTAACTATGTGATTAGAGGAACTGTAAATGAACCCTACCATACTTTTAGAGTAATATATCTACGTAGAAGTTATTGACCTTTTTCGTAATTCGGAGGTGAAACATGCTTATTCATATCAGATACTAAACATAAATAAACTTTAATTCGAAGTTCATTGTGTTATATCGAAGTTCAATGTGTGTTTGTTCTGACACAATTTAATTTAGTCTTGCAACCATACGAAATAAAAGTATCTGATTGATATAAATAATATTTTTTAGATATGGTTTCTAGCTGTTTTCCATTGTAGACATATTTGCGTTTAAAACAAAATTTATGTAAATGATACAGTTTTTCTAGTACGACTGGGAAAACTTTAAGCTCTATACTTGAGTTCTCAGTCTAGTTTGATACGCGATGTTGGTTAAAACCACGAGGAAAAAAATAATAATGTAAAAAGTTAGTGACTCATAAATTTGCTGGAAGTATAACGAAACGGAAAGTCTGAGAATATGCAATATAAAACTGTTAAAACCGAAAGATGACAAAAATATTTCAGGGTTCTTCTAAACAATGAAACTTAAAATGTTGAGCAAAATTTAAGAAAATTGGGATCAATTGAAGACCATAAAGATGAAAATTCCTGTGTGTGTAAAAAAAAAAAAACGAGTGAAAGATAAAATAAAAAATCTCATAAATTGAGGCTTCTCTTTAATGATGAGAATGATACATCAGTGACAATTTGTTAAAAAAATCATGTAAAAAATTTAATAGATATATACAATGGTGAGAAATTTGACATGTAGCTACATTGATCGGACAGATACGACATTTAAACTGAATGCATTATAGCGCCTAGGGGACAGCACAGGCCCTCCTAAAAAAGTTTCTAATTTTAACAATGGTAAACCTGAAGGTAGGTACCCTGCATGAAAAAACCTTTGTTTCTCCCATCTTAAATACATTTATTTTTCTATATGCTAGAAACATATGTATAATGTGTGTGTGGCGTAGAAAACTCTACCATGAAGCCGAAACGCTGACTTAAAAAACGCTGCCGAAGAAGAACACCTCGCCGTGAAGACGCGGAAGGAGAATATGCAAATCCGCAAACTCACCTGTTCACCTTCTGCCGACCATAAAAGGGAGAGCGAGTGTGCAGGCGAGACGATTACGCCTGATTGTAACCTACTGTGCACCGGAATGCAATCATGACGCCGTGCGGTGCGTATGCATCCAGGTTTAAGCCAGGAGGCTTTATTCTTGTTACGTAGTGTTAACGAGTTGCTTAATACGTCGTTTTGTTAAGTTTTAATAAATTTGGTTTTTATAACACTGCATCTTATTTAATATGGAATCAGTGCTGCAATTATCCAGGCACCTTAATCCCAAATGTGAAATGAGAGAAGTGATTTTCAATACCAATATTTTATAAGGGATTGTTTGCAACATTTTTGGATTTATCTATGCAGAATACCCACCTCGAAAATTTTAAAAAAAAATTGAGGGGAGGGACGGGGGAGGTCAACCTCTTTTGAAATATTCAGACACTGCGTCCATATATTATCACGGAGTACGATGTTATAACTTCAAAGAAGAGTAACAAGAATATTTAAGCTATAAAAATGAAGACTATTCTGGAAAATATTTCTCTGTCTCTTAGAAAAGTAGTCTTTCTTCGATTTGAATATCACGGCATCTATAGATGCCATTTTTTTTTTGCTCTCTTCAGAAGAATAAAAAATATGAACTACATCTCCAAGGGCATTTGACGAGATTGTTTGAATAAAATGACTCTCAAAATTTTCTTCTCCGTACTAAAATTTCTTCTTGAATTTATCAATCTGACATGGCATATATCTTTCATTTATTTGTCTGCGGAGTGTCGGAATGTACTGACTAAATTTCAACGCAGACAAACATGAAAAATATGGTAATCTTAAACTGATATTTCTGAGAGGATTCAAATGAGAGTACAGAAAAAACTTTTAACTTCACCATGTGACCGCTGTTGCCGTAAAATGATTCAGTCGATGGAAATTTTTAAATGTTTGAGAACAAAAAGTATAGAGGAGCATAATTTCAAGGGCATGCATGTAATTTAATGTCCCATAGATCTTTAAAAAAATTTCCTTGTAGTCTCATCTAACGAAATTACCGCGGGTTATTAACGTAGGATTACTTATCGTTGTTTACCTCTTATTTTGACACATTTTGGTACTTTTCTGTGTAATTGTTTATTTCTCCTGGGTTTGGCGCGCTGCCAAAATTATAACTCGCGACGACGGACAGTTTCAGCGTCTGAAAATTTGCTTTCCGGAGGACCGTTATGGAGGAACGTAATCCTACGCTAAATATTCAATATCGTAGAAGTATTGACAGGAGTGAATACCTGCGTATGAATATACCGTAATAAAATAGTTCATCGTTTCATTTTGGATGGTATTCAGTGCTGAATATGCAGGTATTCAATGCTGGATATGCAGAAGTTTTATCATTGACAGTGGTCAAGTTAATTAAAAGAAAAGTTCGATTCATTTTAATTTCAAAGAGATTTTCAGCTGGCGACCGAGACCACACGAGCTGTTCTAACACAGGTCTTCAATAATATTAGAATTTTATACTGGGAGTTAAACTACTAGAAGATGTAGATTATTATTTTCTAAAGTTTACAGAAACATTAGAAAATCGAAATTTCAACAGCACATTTACAACACTTGCATGAGACACAACCAATCTTTAACAATGATAAGAACGTTACCGCAGAAATCCCCCTCCCTCCCCATAAATATAGGCTTGGATTCGGATAAAATCAAACAGCTACTGGCTTGAAACATTCGCAGTCCAATGCGAGATTAACCCTGCCTCATACTCTGATTCGAAAGTCTTTTCGAAATACGGCTGATACCAAAAATAGTTTAGGTACGAGATAGAGTGCACAGTATACATTTATACTTACAGGAAGTTCAACGTTAAACATCTCAAACTAACAAACTAATAACAAACTAATTCTGTGGGACTCTAATTCTGTTTGACTCTAGCAAACTAATTCTGTGGGGACGAATTTCCCGTTATTAGTCTCGAGAACACCAAACAAATTGAATTCCGAATACATTAACTGTTTTTGATTGTTGCCTTCACTTTGTTTGAAATCCCTAGAGAAATTGAAATACACATTTAAAATAAAATTCAAACCCTTTTGAAGTTTCATACCTCCCCGGGACAAATATTTCACCAAAAGGTTCTACAGGACAACTCGAAAAGCGAACAAAAAACGAATGTATAATGAACCCAAGTAAACTAGCCAATTCAACAGCATGACGATGAATCAGATATTTTGTAAGTTGGCATCCAGTTTATAATAACTTTGTGACAATAGTCTCCAGTAATCAGTCAGAAGATATCTATTTTGACTTTATTCAACAGCATTTAACTATTTACAAATTCCTGTACATTTGGCGTAATCCACTTCAGCTTGGTAGCTGATTACAAAGGGGCGTTAACTCAAACTCGGAAGCGAACGGCAATCACAACGCATTGCCAGGTGCACAGCTCCGCTACCCTGCCAGATGAGACTGCTCGCCTTTTATGCTGGAATGATTTTGCATACAGCATGGCTAGACCACGCCTCCATCTGGCCGGTGTCGTTACTAACAAGTGACCAAGTAGATCAAGACAGAAATTGCAACAAACGTTATTCTTAACAACGATAAATAAGCCTAGACAATAAATTAATTATGCAGATATGATGAGCTTTCAAAATTGTCAAAAAGATAGTATACCATCTGGAGAGTTTAGTTTCTCGAACCCGGGGATAAAAATGCTACTTTCTGCGTAATAAGGCGGTAATCTCGCATATCTTCTCTTTCCTGGTTAAACTTTGATGAATTTTCCTCTACGAATTTTCTAATCACATATTAGCATTGTCCTCTATTTTATTCAGAATCTTCACATGAAAATAGAACATTGAATTCAATTTCGCTTGTGCTTTTTACATTTTATTTTAAATATAGGGTGTTCGAGATATCCTCGTGGTAGCGTGCGGGATTTCGGTGTTGAGGGTGCTCGGATCGAATCCCTACAAGTGTCAATAAATACCTCCGTGTCTGGGCCAGATATGGACACGTTAAATCCGTATACCGGAAAGTCCCTCTATGAGGTCAGAGGTGTGGAATAAGGTACGACCCCCCCCCCAGATGTCGCCCCTGGTGGTGCTGGAACAAAATTAAGGTGGCAACTAGCTAAGACGGACTCCGACATTTGTGGTGCTATTTAAAAAAACCGAAGGAGCACACCTCTGCCCGAAGCCTATATGGACCTGGTTGTCCAATAACTTCCAGCCAGTCCTATAACTTCCAGTGTATAACTTCCAGCCAGGAGGCACTAAAAACAACAACATTTTAAATATGATTAAAAAAAGGAATTTTGTTTGCTTTTCATTGACATCTCTATTTTAATGCTCAGTCGGAATTGAAATATAAGCAATTTTTTTAAATCGTCTATCTCAATATTACAAAAGTCAGAGTTTAAAAATAGGCCTTTCCAATTTGTTATCAGAAAAATGAGAAGAAAATTCCCCACGTAGCTTAATATAGTGGTAGATATTTTGCAACGTCACGTTATACGATGCCATAATATTACGGTCCTACTAAACAAGAAGTACATATAGATTCTCTTTGTTCAAATATACACCTAGATTTCAAATATCTTTTGAGAAATTGAACGTCTCTTGAACTTCTTTGTAATTCAAATAACAATATATATATATATATATATATATATATATATATATATATATATATATATATATATATATATATATATATATATATATATATATATATATATATGTATATATATATGGGGGGGGATGTGGGTGTCGATTTGTAACGTATTTGCATGAAAAGATATTCAATGCACCCCTCTGGAAAGAGATATCACAATCCTCATATTTGATTGTCTCACTTTTTATTTTGTACCTTTGAGAACAAATTGTTTTTTATAGATTGTAAATTCTGATTTTTGTCTGATGAAAGAAATATTGAAGATAAAAAAAATGCCATAGTAATCATGCGGCACTCGGAATTCCAAAAGTGAACTCTATAATAGATTCTAAGGAATTTAAGAAAAGGTTACACATGATTAAAAAAAAGTGTCTTTGCTATTGTAGTGTAAAGAGGACGAAAAATTCCAGATATTCGATTTATTTTAACAGACGTCTCTTTTTTACCTCCCTTAGTATGGAAATTAATTTTCCAGATATTGAATACTACTTGAAATCCTCTTTTGTATTATGTGATGCACTATAAAGCAACTATATTATAACCACAATTTGAAAGTAATAATCTGAAAGTAAACAATATATTTCTGTCAGAGGGTAGACACTTAGGCTTCGACATACCAATGGTCATTTTCCTGTAAAAGAGCGCAACATTAAAAAGGGCATTACTAGTTTTAAATGTGATAGTTTTAAGTATTATGTAACGGATGACATGTTACATACAAGACACTTTTCAAATTTTACTTCTTTTTTATTTTCGTAGACATTGTTTCTTTACAGCTATTTATTTAAATTTTTCAAAAGACTGTAGTAAAGCGAAAGGAACCGATATAGAGTGTTTGTTCTTTGACGAAAACATGATTATATTGTACTGATGTGGGATCACAACACTCTACGTCAGATGGTCGTTAAAGAAAACCTTCCTTTTATTGGTGTAACAATGAACTGGTGTTAGAATAGACGATAAAAGGTTCTTAAACTCCCTATAATGGCTAGTTGGAGATAAGTTCAACGGAAAACACCCAAATCTGTTTGTGATTTTCCTGTAAGACAACCACTTCTAATGCTCGTAATGGTTAAATAAAGGTTTAATCAATTCTCCCCAAATTAATCACACGTATTCAGGATAAATATTACTATTACTTCTTCTCTATATTTAAGACATTTATATCTTCAACTAATCGATTTCCACGTGTACCTTGTGAATTCCAGTAATTAGTAACTCTTTAGGGAAACTAAATAAGGTCTGGAAGACACTTTTATTTTTCTTTTCAGTTAATAGTTTAGGCTTTTCATGCATACTTTTGCCTTCCTGAAACGTCAAATATTCCACTGAATCACAAGAAATTTCAAACATTTAAAAATCACTTTGATGTCTACACGACAAGTGCCTCTGCAAGAAAAATAAATATATCTTTGCTTTCCAGTTTGTTTCTTGAAGACACGTGTCAATGCCGGATGGTTTATTGTGCAAAGTTATTATTAAATTTTTCACAAATCTTGTTGATTCCGTACAAACATTTCTCTCATTTTGCAAGGCAGATATTTTTTACGCATTTAATGTTCTCTTTTATAGTAGGTAGAATACAGATCATGACAAAATTTTTCGTAATATTTAAGGCAAGCTTTTACTCAATTTTATTAAATTTTTGCTGATCGTAATGAAGAGATTTTTAAGAATTCATGCATACTGAATGTTTGGGGAAAACATTTTGTAAAATTTAAATGATAAAATTTAAAATTCAATAAAAAGTGTTTGCAATCATTAGTAGCTAATTACTGTTATTATCATAATGTGTGTCTTTCTATAAAGCTGTGATATAGTATTACTTTTGGTGATATGTTTAATAATGTAAATTTAGGGATTTACACACTAAACATACAATTATTCGAATAAGATTATCTACTTTATGGGCTATATGAGTATAGAATTTAAAAATAAGTTTAGAAATAAAATACACTTGGCTCAAAGAAATGTTAACATGGCTCGTGAACAAAGGTATATAACATACTTTTCCAAGGTGAAAAACTCGGATTAGGTTAAAGTTATATTTTTAGTGTATCCCAAATTTTTATTCAATTAAATCTTCTGAACAGTTCATTTTTGTGGTATACAGAGCATTTTCGGTATCCATCCAAATGTTTTCTATACACATATACGTATTAATTAACACAGATGATGGGGAGTTCAGTGCAAAGAATATATTATGTAGCTAACCAAGAATTTGCAAAACAATAGGTTGTGCAATACTTCATACATGAAAGACATCTTGGTTATACACTCTGTCACAAAACATATATGCACCCAGAAGGAAACGAGCTACTATCACGAAACTTAACATATATGTAGTGTATGAGGAGATAAGCAAAGGATTACAAATTCAGAAGAACAGACCGTTTTATTAAGAAGATATGGCATAAAAAAGGTTACAAATCAGTAAGTAGTAATTACACCTCTGGCAGCTATACAAGCCGAAACATGGAGTGGCATCGAATCAGTGACGTCACCTATGACATCCTGCGGAAGGTCATGCCATAATCTTTGCAACTGGGCGGTTAATTCACCAGTATTCCGGGACGGCTGCAGTTGCTTTCCAAGCACGTCCCATACATGCTATATTGGCGAGAGGTCTGATGACCTGGCAGGCCATGGGAGTACGTCATATCCTTGAAGACATTGTTGGGAGAGTCGCGCAGTATGTGGACGAGCTTTCTCTTGCTGAGAAATGGCACCTGGGCAACTTGATAGCATTGGCAGTACAACTGGCGTTAAAATCCCGTCCACGTAACTGCTTGCCGTCAAAGTGCGTTGAAGGGCGACTAGATGTGATCGTTTGTCCCAACACATCGCTCCCTACACGTCCCTCCTTGTGTAATCGCCGTATGCCTCTCGACAACAAATGCCGGATCAACCGATGGCCCGGTGACCCCCACACGCGTATTCACTGGTCATCAACATTGAGACTGACTCTGGATTCATCGCTGAAGATCACACGCCTCTTTTCGGTCACACTCCAGCTTGCCCGAGGTCGGTAAAAATCCAATCGACACTGCCTAAGATGTCTGGTCAGTGATAGGCGTTTTAATGGGCGTCGGCTCCTTATACCTGCGTCGGCCAGTCGTCTCCGAATGGTTTCAATCGATACCACCTGATGTCTGGAAGGTGGTAAAGGGCGTCGAACCGATTCTAGCGACGTTGTTGATGCGGACGTGGCCGCTCTTATGATTGCGCGACCCTCGGGAGCATTTGGGTTCCTGGGACGCCCTGACCCTCCACGACGGTAGACTATCCCTTCCGTGATCCCTTTTTGCCAACTCCGAGCAACTACCATATCGCTCCGACCAAGGTGGCGGCCGATACGCCTGTTCGACCAACCTGTTTATCTTAGGCCTACTATATACGCCCCCCTCTCAAAGTCCGACAATTTTTCATACTGTCACCGGTTACGTCTCAGAGGCATCTCTAGTCACAATACCGTCCATCCAAGTTGACAGATTTGTTTGAATAACCCTATGGTACGAGCAATCATGCTTTTAAACTCTCTCAGCTGCGCATCTTATATACGCATATCGCGCTTACCCTTGGCTCATTGGCGTCGAAATTTTAATCATTTGCATATCTGTTAGAGACTACAATCCTGCCAAGTTTCGTGATAGTAGCTCGATTTCTTCTGGGTACATATTTTTTTTCGTGGCAGACTGTATATTTAACCATTAAACGTTTAATAAATGAATATTTTTTTAATCTTAAAAGTTTTTATTCATACTGTTTATACTTTCTGTCATTCTACTCACATGAAAATTTTACCATGAGGGAAAAATTTTTGGATTAGTATTTTAAGATGGCATTAACAATTTCAATTACGTTATAAAACGGTGTGTTGTCATAAAGATCTCCTTTCCCTTTTACATTAAACATTTATATTGCAGGCTGGTTTGCAGGCTGGAGAAGGTCTCCGTCATCTTTTACTAATCAATACCCAAATATACCCTGTAATCTCTAGGACTAATGTACTTCTATTGAATCGCTATGCTAAGGCAAAAATCTAAGGGAGTTATTCTCATTATTTTTAGTTCAAATCCCCCTTTTGGATGAACTCAAAACCCTACGTCTCCCTTGTAGGCCTAAAGAAGTAAATAACACATGTAAAATACATCTATAAATATTTTTTGCTAACTATCCGTGCCCCCTGCCTGAATATCACTTATCCATCCGCAGGGGGCGTACCACCCAGGTTGAGAAACCCTGACCTAAGGGGATAGGGGTATAATTATTTCTTATAGCACCAAAATTCCAAAGGAAACCAACAACTGCTTCTAGAACAATTTTACTACATACTCACAGTTTGACACTAGAGGGTATCCATCCCAGGAGAGTTTCTACGATTTCAGTATAAATAACTTTTGATTATTACTTCATTTTTACATTCTGTTACTTATCAGAAAATAAAGTGAATCCGTATTAGGTGTTACCACTAAGCACACAAAAAAAGTTTGTTAAAAACATGTTTTAAATCTGCTTCCCATACCCGTTATTCCCCGTCTTAAACCTTAACGTTACATTGTTACATCTCCCTGCTACGCTTCAGAGTCCGTGGATGTATTAACCCTAATTAATTGTCATGGGAGCTTTATGATAGAAATGCTTTCAATTCGTAAGTTACTTTGTAAGACTTTTATTGCCTCAAGAATTTTTCTAGTGATTCAGAAAATATTTTATTTCATATATCAAGAATTCCCAACAGAATCATTTATTATGACAATAGAAATAAAGTTTAAAAAAAGAAGTTAAAAATTAACAGAGAAAGTAAAATATTTAGTTCCTAGTATCTGCTGAATATTTTTACCAATTTATTTAGGTTAAGGAAATCTTTATTCTCCTGCTTGTGAGTCTAGTCTCTTGTTTTTTTATAATATGGCCACATAATGAACTAATATTGAAACCACAGTCATTTAAAAAGTTTGCACTTAAAAATGGTTCAAAATGGTTTAAAGTATTTAAAGTAGAAGTATTAATTAATAAAGTTGAAGATTTTTGAAAATTAATTTTTATGTTTTGCTGAATTACCTACTTTATACTTGGTGTTACACATTTTTTTCAGTACCTATATATAGCTTTTTAAACTCCCCCACCTGAAATATAGCTTTAATGCTGTTGTTCCATAATCTTAAATATGCTTCATCCGTCCTTTTATATTTTCTGTTTTATATAGTTAAGAAAGTTGCTGAAGATTTCAGCTTGTTATGCTAATTAATAAGTTTTATTGAGTTTCATATGTTTAGGATGGAGGAAAACCAAGGAAAGCTGTTTGGCTGATAGTATACCTCGGAAGGTGAAAATTTTTTGAAGGGTTAATAATGTTAGGTCATTTATGATGATGAATGCTTGTAACTTGTATTAATAATTTATCTACAGACAATTCTAATAATTAAAAGATAAAAAAAAATTATATACCATGTTTTTAAATTTTCTGTTGAATCATATAAATTTGACAATTCTATGTATTAATAAATACGTTTTAAAAATTTTTTTGATCAATTATCCCATCAACTTGAAAGAAAATAAAGTTAATTGGAAGTTAACTTGCGTTTAACTTTTCGTTCCCGTCCCGGCAGATAGATGGCTGCACCAGTCTACAAAAGAAAAATAGCTGAAAATGAATTCAAATCTGCTTAAAGATGGTTAAAAGTATTAAAATAATGCATTGTCATCGTGTTCTGAGCTATTCTAAAAGTTTGAAATATCTAGCTAGTCGGGAAGTTAGTTAAAAATTGATTGCAAGATTTGTACTGGACAAACACACACACACACACACAAGTAAACAAGAAAGCGAGTTAATAAAAACATAGTAAAAATATACTGGCAAGAAATTTAAAGGATCGTAAAAAAATATAAATTATATACATCCCTCCAAATTTTATACGACGTTTGAAATACCAGTTTAAAAACTCATTATGTATTTTTAAAAGGTTATAAACACTACTTCATGTCTTTAACGTTGATACATTAAGTATTATCTTCCTTTTATGAAAATTACACACTATTAAATGTTGAGCTCACTAATAAACGATTGATAATCCTTACATGGTTAAAAACTCTTATAAGCTAATGCCTAGTATGGGGAATTAAAATCAAAACAAATATTCCCCCTGTCTCTTACTAAGTGTCACTGTTGCATATTATTTTAAGGGTTAAATGTGACATTTATTTTGGGGCATATATGGCGTTTCAATGGGCAGTTGCTCATTCAAGCATTATAAGTATTCACGTCAGGTGGTTGAGAGGTAAAACTATATCCTAACCTATACAAAAACTATTTTTCTGTTGTTTCCAATCTTTTCCCCTAAAACTGTGCAATATAAAGAATACAGGGTGATTAAAAACTCCATGTACAAACTTTTAGGGAGGGTGGAAAACTCATAAACAAAACAGAATCACACAGGAATGTATTACCGGAAACGCAAACCTGATCAGTTAGAGCAGTGGTTCTCAACCTGGAGGGGTGGGGGGTAGAAGAATTTCAAGGGAGGCGTGAATTAAAAAAAATCAAATTGAAAATAAAACTACAGGTAATTTACTGTATTTAATTTTGCGGTCACAATTTAACCGCAACGTATTTTCGACATATTCAGGAACAGGCAATCGACCAAAAATGTGATTCTCAAGCAAACGCGGAATTCGAAAACATCGATGTTGAAAATTTTTGGTTACGCCATTTTCCTGTTTACCCAGAAGTTGCTTTGGAAGCTTTGGGGTTGTTAGTGCAGTTTTTATCCACATATCTCTGTGAATCTGGATTTTCAGCATTAGCATACATTAAGTCAAAATATCAAGCAAAGCTGGACGTTGAAAGTGACCTGAGGTGTGCTCTGTCACAGTTACAACCTAATATTAAAAAACTTGTTCAGCAAAAACAGTGCCAGCCCTCTCATTAATGTTGTGAAAGTGACTTGTATTACATGCCAACCTCACCTAGATCCTTGATTACCTGAAATACATTTGATCTGTATTTAATTATTTGATTTCATATGTTCTAATAATAATGTTCCAAATTAAGATATGTGTAGTAATATTAAATTTTGTGCATGAAATTATCTATTCTATATTTTCATTTAATAACCAGCTTCAGTTTCAAATTCCGATTGTACTACTTATATTGACCACATGTGGTGGTGGGAGGGGGAGGCATGACCTCATATCAGTGTTCAAAGGGGGGGGGGCACAGAGCCTGAAAGGTTGAGAACCCCTGAGTTAGAGGATAAACAAAGATGCACAAATATTGGCTTTTCTATTTCTTTATCTTTGTTTATCCCCTAGATCAGTGCTTCGCAACCGCTGTGCCGTGGCACACTAGTGTGCCGCCAGGTGATCTTGACTGTGTCGTGATGATTTTTATCGATTATGATAATAAAAAAAATTAACCACCGCATTAAATAGAAATTTCTCTAAGTAAAATATTTCTCTAACTTTTTGTTAATATGTAATTTTTCTGGGTCGAAATTATACACAAAACAAAAACATGTTGTTAGCCATACATTGTATGTATGCTCGAGCGTCATATTTCTGGATTTCAGTTAAGAAAGAATATCCACAAATTTCTGACAAGGCCATTGCAATTTTGCTCCCATTTTCTACGGCATACTTATGCGAACAAAGTTTTTCGACACTGGTTCTAATTGAAAATGACAAACGATGATATTTAAAGGGCCTTGACCATGATCTGTAGCTCTTTCTATTATAGAGCCAAATATAAAACGCACATTTATCAAAACAATCTCAAATATCTCATTAAGAAATTAGTTATGTTTAAATTAACTTTGATTTATTAGGCTTAAATAAAGACCAAAAAACAAATTTTAATATAAAAATTTAGAGAGAGAATTTTTTTACTTTTAAACTATAATTTTATATTTTTGTTCTTCTGTTGGTGTACAGTTCAAAATGATTTATATAAAACTTAAATTATTATAACTATCTTGATACACAGAGCTATTTTGTTGAGTTTTTTTTATCTAATAAAAACATATACGTATTTATTGTAATTTATATACTTGCAAGCTATTTCTTGTGGTGTGCCGCGGAATTATCGAAAAAAAACGTTGCTGTGCCGTGAAAGATAAAAGGTTGCGGAGATCTGCTCTAGATGATCAAGTTTGCGTTCCCGGTCATACATTCCTATGTTATTCTGTTTTAATTTTTAGTTTTCTACCTCCTGCAGAAAAATGCTAAACCTTTGAAGTGTTATAAATTATCTCAAGTTGGGATATGTAATTTATCGAAAATTAACGCTTATAACAGAAAATTCACACTCCCCATTTTATAAATTCGTCTTCACATATATAATAATGTCTGATTAAAAATTGCTATGTATAACTAGTAGAATCTCTTTCCTAGAAGTTTAACAAGGAAATGTTCTTCTAAAAATTCACGCATACCAACGTTACGTATGCAATTTGTTACAATTTATTACCTAATGATATAATAAAGAGAAAGCTAATGGGAAGTAGACCTTTATCTTAAAATAATAATCCCTCCATCCCTTCACGCAGTTAGCTAAGATAGTCAATTGTTCATTGAGCCGGAATCAACACATAAGGAAAAGTCTCGTTTCGTTCCGTTCCATTACTAACAAATTATTAATATCCGGATGAGATTATTAGAGTGATATCGAAAACTACAAGTACACCAAATCAGAAACACACATCGTAATTATAATTCGTAACGATGGTGCGTAAAGCGAGGATTAGCCACAAGCGTCATGTATGTACTGATCACATAAAATGTTACTGATATTAGTATTAACTACCTCTGCATCCTCGGAACAATATCTTTGAATAGCCAGTGGAAAATAAGGAAATTAGCAAGTCAGCGCATATGTAAAACTAGCCGAATACCCGTGCTTAACTACGGAGTACATTAAAATTAAATACAACGGTCAATGTATGCAATTAATGCCAAAAAAACATATTTATAATAAATACAATGGCCAATGTATGCAACTAATGCAAAAAAAAAATTATAAAAAAATCGTAACGGATATTTTTATAGACAATATAATGTAGAAGAAAATATTCAAATTAAATACAACGGTCAATGTAGGAAATTAATTTGTATGTCTAATATCCATAAAACATATTAATTTGAATTAAATTCTTAAAAAACTTCAATCTCAATTACTCTGGTGGTTAAATTTTATCTTTTACCGTATTTACCATGTTTTTATTAACTCCCTTTCTTGTTTGTTTGTGTGTGTGTTTGTTCAGTACAAATATTGCAATCGATTTTTAACTAACTTCTCGACTAGCTAGACATTTGAAACTTTTAGAATGGCTCAAAACACGATGACAATGCATTTATTAATACTTTTAGCCATCTTTAAGCAGATTTGAATTCATTTTCAGTTAATTTTGTTTTGTAGACTGGCGCAGCCATCTATCGTCCGGGACGGGAACGAAAAGTTAAACGCAAGTTAACTTCCAATTAACTTCATTTTCTTTCAAGTCGATGGGATAAATCATCAAAAAAAATTTAAAAAGTATTTATTATTACATAGAATTGTCAAGTTTATATGATTCAACAGAAAGTATAAAAACATGGTATATAATTTTTTAAAAATCTTTTAATTATTAGAATTGTCTGTAGATAAATTATTAATACAAGTTATAAGCATTCATCATCATAAATGACCTAACATTATTAACCCTTCAAAAAAATTTCATCTTGTAATTATTTATTTCTTTTACAAATCCCAGATTGTCTAGCAAGGGTAGAAAATATCCATGAAACCAAAAATATCTAAAAAGTCTAAAAATAGTAGAGGATCCCGAAGGACCTCGTCCTTTGTAAAACCCAGACAAGCCAAAAGATGTGCAGGGGAGGCCATGTCCGCAGAGCACCGGTTGAACTCCGGGAAGATCTTCTGACCCTGCCGAAAAGTGAGTGCTCTAATATGACCACTCATGAAGCGCGAGAAGGCTGTTTAATATTTTCTGGGCTTGAGCTGGAAAGACCCACCCGGACTCCTTCCAAAGTACCATGGGTGGCAAGGATGAGTTCTCCAAAGATGGTTTTATTCTATCTTCTTAAGTGAGTAAATCTCTCTAAAAATAAGAGCCTCACAATGGCTCACGTACTCCTCAGCAGCAGTCCTGGCTAAAAAGGCGGCCCTTTCTTTACCGTCAATCCCAACATGGGAAAGGATCCACTGAAAATGAATTGTGTGTCCAGATGAAAGCCGGTCAAAAAGATCTAAGATGTCCAGGCTAGTCTGGTCCCCAATAATAGTCCAATTAGAGAGGTGCTGAATGCTTACTGTATCGCCCGTCGCGCAGGTTAATCAGGGGCACGCTCGAGGCTTAGACAGAGGACCTCGTTCGTCAAAAGGATTATGATCTCCAACTGTTAAAAATGCTTCACTCAAAATTCTGCAGTGCAATGTCAACGGCTTTTCTTCCCCTGCCATGAGAACTAAATTAGACCAATTGATTGAAATGGCTGATAAGTATGATGCTCAGATTATTGCCCTTCAGAAAACCACACTCATGTTTTTTTTAATTTGATGGCAGAGATCATTCTGCCATTAAATTAAAAAAACTTTAGTATTTATCATGAGGACAGACCCAATGGAGGTGGTGGTGGATTAATGTAATTATTTAGAATTTCTTTTGTCAATTTATTTTGTTTTTAGGCACGTGACTCAAAATTAATTTAAAATATCACAAAAAGAAAAGAAACCACGTGGTTGTCATTTAATAAATTAAATTCTAAAAAATGAATATTTAAAAATTTACCAAAAATCTAAAAAAATGGGGAAAATGATTTCATTTTAAAGGAATTTTCTTCATCTTTCTCGTGATTTAAATTTTATAACCCTCAAATTATTATTTTAAATGAAAACTTTAAAAAATATTACAAAAACAGCTTAAAATTTTATTTTAAAAAAATTAAGAAGAATTTTTCAAAAATCTTTCTTAGTGCACCCCTACATTATAAGTATAATCACCATGCAAAATTTCAGCTCTTTAGGTCCAGTGGTTTGGTATGTGCGTTATCTGTCAGTCAGTTCCAGAACTGTTTTATATATATAGATGATAGAGATAATTAATAAATAATTTTGAATGTGTAAATGTTTTTGTAATATACTTTTTATATGATTTATCCATCTTAGTGATACATGCGACGTTGCTTAGTTATGTGTTGCTATGCTGTTAACCCATGTGTTGCTATGCTGTTGGTATGTGTTGCTATGCTGTTGTTGGTATGTGTTGCTATGCTGTTAACCCATTCACCTCTTTATATTAATTTACCGTAAAATCTCGACTCATGCTTTCTTACGCATGCTTGATTTTGCGCGAAATTTTCGGGAAAAATTAAAATTCGACCACAATACGCACACATAGCTTTTCAATATTTTATTTAAAAGTTGCACAAATAGTTATTAACATAAATAAAATTTGTAATAAAAAGAAATGAAAACGTCAAATTCGGTAGAAAAAAACTTAAATTGTTAATTCAAAATAAACAATACTGTCTAATTATCAGTCTTAATCACTTTCACTAAAATACAACTCATCTATTGTTGTTGCGTCCATGTCATAATTATTGTTGCCATCGTAATATATATCGCCATCATCATCCTAACTTAACCATACAAACTGTGAGTGCCAATTGTTTAAAAGGAATAATTGCTTAGTAAACGGGTGGATGAATCATGGAGTGCAGATGCGCACGCGCCCGTGTTGCGACAATGTCTTACAGCTGCTATACGTTCGTTTATCCAATGTTTAAAACTATGTTTTTTTTGTACGCGAGTATAATGCGCACCCTCATTTTTGCGGACTAAAATGTGAAAAAATAATGCGTATTATACTCGATATTTTACGGTAGTTTTTCTCTAAAGCATATATGGCTAGAGATCCACGTTGTCATTTTTTCACGCTGTAGGACCACCTACACTCAAGGTCTAGAACATTTCGTCGATATATTCGAAACCGAGCAACTTCAAAATATTCACTGACGTATCGTACCAGTACATAAAAACTTGACACGCAGAAACTACTCATGTGCGCCCCACAAGTATGAGAGTACCCCAAGGAGTTGCTTTTGGACCTTTCCCTTGGAAAAGAATATCCCTCATCTTTCTTATACAAATCTTAGTATATTTTCTCCAACTTTCTACCTTAAACTGAGTGAACAAGCCCGCGAATTTAAAAATTATTCAGGTGTAAAAAATACCAGATTTGTTTCACAGGAATATTAAAAACACAGGTTTTCGTCATGTATTGATGTACTGAAAAAAAAACAAATGAATTCAAGTCTAAGAACATAATTTGTATAGCCCCATGTATAATTTTTTCAGAGTAATAAACTAATTTGTAATGAGTAAACCGCAAATCTATGTCTCTAAATCAAATAAACTCTCAATCATTCTTGAACAGCCTATTTACAAACATGCATTTTAGGTAAACAAAATCAAAATATATGTAAAATGAGAAACAGCAAAAGAACCCCCCCCCCCCATAAAATGTTGTCTTCGAGGGAAAATTTTAAAGGCTGAATATACGCAACTGCTACAAATTTGAGATATTTATATATTTGGAAAACGTAATCCGAAACATCGCTGTATGCTTCTCCATTTATCTTGGTCGCGAACATGAAAAATTTTTCTCCCTATCAAATTATACAATACATTATACTGAAAGAATCGTATGACATGGAAACTTTAGCTGAAGACTCGATCTTCGTAAGAAAAAAAAATGAGAAATTATAAATTGATATCTATTTCTTTATAGGCAAAAATAAACAGTAGGATTTTTTGAATTATCCATACAATTTAAGAATTAGAGATTAAAGATACGGCATAAAAACACTCTATTTTTAGAATGAATGAAACTTCGAATGTTTTTTAGATATGTTAAAATTTAATTCTAAAGCTTGTAACTCCTGATTAATATTTTACATCCTATTCATTTTAAAATTAGTAGATAATCTTTTTACATTGCAAGTTCTAATTCTTTTGTTGTTATATATATACACTGCTGGCCACCCAAATTGCAACACCAAGAAAGACAAGACATATCACAAGAAAATTTATTTTGACCCAGTATCAAATGATTAAATTTATAGACTTCTGTGAAGTGTAGTTCCTGCCAAAATCAGTAGTCAGAGTAGCCGCCATTGTTGGAGATCACCGTTGCCACATGCCTCAGCATTGATTCAAAGAGACTTTGGATGAGTTCTTGGGGTACAGCAGATCAAGCAGCTGCCACACGTTGCCAAAGTTGATCTGCTGTGGCAGCTGGGGATGGAATCTGGGTCAATCGTAGAGCAACCATGGACCACAAGTTTTCTATCGGATAAAGATACGGAAAGCGAGGCGGCCAGGGAAACAGTTCAATCTGGCGATTTACGAAGAACCGTTGGACAATGCGTGCTACGTGTGGTCGCGCATTATCCTGTTGAAATATGGCTGTGGGCAAGCCCTGAAGGTAAGGAAGGACAACTGGCTCCAACACCTCGGAGATGTAGAGCTGTCTGTTTAAAGTACCGGCAATGCGTACTAGAGGTGTGCGAGAGTGATATCCAATACCGCTCCATACCATAATACCCGGTGCAGAACCAGTGTGGCGGGGCATAACGCAGCTGTTCAGCATCCTCTCTTCACGGTGTCTCCAGACTCGAATACGACCATCGTGGTGTTGCATACAGAAGCGTGACTCGTCAGTAAAGACTATTTCATTCCATTCTGCCGTCCACATCCTTCTGTCATCGCACCATTGGCGGCGGAGACGTCTGTGGTTCTGCGTCAAGGGTAGACAAAGCAATGGACGTCTTGCGGACAGACCACTCTGCTGTAAACGGCGTCGAATGGTACACGCAGACCCTGGATGATGCGTTACAGACTGCATGTGCTGTGCTATGGTTCGTGATGTGACTGAGCGATCCGTCACTGCCATGCGCACAATTTGCCTGTCATCACGTGAAGTGGTGCGCTGAGGTGGATGCGATCGAACACGCCGGTCCGTCGTACCCTCCTGCAACCAATGATCACATTTCCGCATTACAGTTGTTAGGTTTTGTCCAACACGACTACCGATTTCCCTGAAAGATAATCCACTATCTCGGTAGGCCACTATCCTTCCACTGTCGAACTCGGATACTTGATCAAAAGATGATCGCTGTTTTCTACGAGGCATAATTGATCGTTTTTTTTAAAAAAAACCACAAGAAAAACACAATTGCCGAACTTGAAATCATCGAAATCTCTAAGCCTTAAATCGCGCTTTGCAGTGGCGCACAGGCGCGCGTGATGTGCGTCTGCTCTGAAATTCTAATCATTTGCATATCTCACCTCCGCTAATGCATGTTGTAAATTTCATGTTATTTGCATGTCTCCTTCAGGGTGTTGCATTTACAGTGGCCAGCAGTGTATATATATATATATATATATATATATATATATATATATCGGGTGCGTCATAAATTCGTGCACAGTTCAAAAATTCATTAAAAATGAAGTAATGTTCGGAAAAATTTTCTGTTTGCGCCAATAAGATCAGGGGGACGTTGGATTTTTTTCCTTGTAAAAAGAAAAAAAGTTTCCAAAAGTAAACGAAAGGGGGCGCTCACACGTCATACTGATACGTTTTAGGCAAATTAGGCAAATTAGGCAAACTCAAACAGAAAATCAAACAAATCACAATAACATGAGACTGTGCATTTATTTTAAAGTAACATATGTTCAACTTTACTACTAGCACAAGGTGATAGGCAAGAGAGGCACATCACGAAGCTCATTACAGCGGATTGTAGCATCGATGGCAGCGATTATCTGTCGAATGACATTTTTCAGTTCCACCATAGTGGTTGGGGAGCCCCGGTACACATGACATTTTAAGTATCCCCAAAACTAAAAATTTGCCGGTATCAAGTCTGGTGGTCACTGAACCTTACAATCGCGACTTATAGAACTCGGTTTTCAGTGAAAGATTCCATCAGGAACGTCTTGATATCACGTGAAATGTGGGGCGGGGCACCAACCTGCATGAAGGTGACAACAGGTAACCCATGTCTTTCCTGGAATGCAGACTTAACGTGGTCACGCAAAAGCGCCCTCTTTAGGTTACTTTTGGAAACTTTTTTTTTTTTTTTACATGGAAAAAAATCCAATGTCCCTCTGATCCTATTCGCACAAACAGAGCATTTTTCCGAGCATTATTTCTTTTATTACGAATTTTTGAACTTTGCACGAATTTATGACGCACCCGGTATATATATATATATATATATATATATATATATATATATATATATATATATATATATATATATATATATATATATATATATATATATGTGTGTGTGTGTGTGTGTGTGTGTGTTTGTGTTTGTTTGTTTCATAGAAAAATAAAATGTTACGTATATTCGAAGTTTTGTAAAAAGGATTTTGAAATAGCCATGGCCGACAATTTAGTGAATATAAAAGAGTTTTAAAATTACATATTTTCGTCGAATGTAGTTCATAACGTATGTAGAACATAAGGACTACTTTAATATTACTAGTTCCCCAGAAGGGTTAGGTTTTGTTGGTACTGGCTTGTTATAATTCAATTTTATCAAATAATGGACAATGATCACATTCGTCAACAATACATTGTCTGGATGGCAGCTGCGTAGTCACAATAGATTTTTACTCAGTTTAGTAACCTACTGCCTGCGAGTTCTATTCTTCATATCAGGTGCGTCTAATGGATTATCAACAAGATATTTTGCTTCGATGAAACGTCTCTTTGATATTTTGTTGACAACCATATCTATGCCTTTAGAGGAACACAGTTGTATTTTGATAATACTGTGATATACTGCTCCTTCACTAAGTACTGTTAAATGTTCCACTATAGAAGAAAATCAATTTGTAGATGACAATTTTTAAGTGCGCTTTAAAAAACTTTTCCGTGTAAACCAATTGAATGAATGTTGACTTATTTCTTAAACATGGTACAGAAGTTAATTATTTATAGTTTGAATAAAACTTGAAGATTATTTTCAAGGACTTTAAGGTTCATTCTATAGAATAAGTATTGCAAAAGTCTTATATTGATTGAAACTGTTAAATAATAATAACAACTGTTAGCTGTTAAATAATATAAACGCATTTATCCATATACGTGTGTTTTAATTTCTTTTTGCACACCCTTTTACATAAATCCGATCATCTTACACATACTCCATTCTCTTAGTATGTTTAACTACATTATGCCAATAACTGCTCTTGGGGGATCTGGGGATAAATTTATTCCTCTTAGGACTGTTTCGGTTAGAGTTATAATTATGAGAGCGGGAGATGTTTAAATCACAGAGAAATTTAAAGACGTGCTTGATAAAATTACACTGACAGTTTAACTCAAATTAAAACTAAGCGTTTAGTGGAATTTTGGTTATACTTATGTTACGTCTTACAAACGTTTAACTGGAACACACAACTTCTTCAAGTCCACTGAGATGGTCAACTAGTTTTGAACGTATTAATATATCTCTTTCTCAGGTGGTGATGGCCGGATGGCTAGGGCGCTGGCAATCGGTTCAGATCCTGTGGGTTCGAGTCCCACTGTTGGCTTGGATGTTTGTAGCCATTGGAAATCATCTGCTTTAAACTGTAGGTTCCGGCCTAAATAGCTCTCGTGTAGCAAAAAATGTTGATTGTAGTGCTCCAAACCAAACCAGGTGGCATAGCATTAAGTGATAGTGTCTGTCAGACTATCGTCTCCCATTCTTAAGTGGAATTGATGAAGGTGAGTAATAGCGTCTTCAATAAGCCCAAAATAAACGCAAACAGGTGTCGAACGATATACACCTTTGGAGATGTGCGACAATTGGTAAAAGTACGCGAGTCATTTAGAATGATTTGTGAAACCCATTAGCTGCGCGCTTTTCCCTTCTAGAAGTCGGCAGGAAAGAAATTCACCATAGGTGGTCTGCAGGGGGCGTAACCGGAAAAAGTCCGGTATTCCAGATGGTTCGAGAAAGGGCTGAGAAGAATGCATAAATAACGACGCGGTTGCGAATGAAAAGGAGAATAGACTTGGACTGTTGAAAGGTCGCCACGTGTACGGAGAGAGAGAGTTAGAGGGTCTCGTACGGACTTTGAAGAATGAGCCCTGCTCTCATGAGTGTATTAACGTTCATCGGAACGAACCTTTGTAAATGATTTATTTAACCAAGATTTTAATGTGTCAATAAACCAGATGTAAATAAGATTTGGTTCTACAGTTATGATTACTTCTACAAGATAATGATTTGTCGGACCATAAAGATTAACAGTGTCCCTATGAATTATGCACGTAATTTATGAACTGGCTATCCAGACAATCGCGCGGAATGCCCAAAACGTTGACACTCAGTTTTTATTGCTGGCGTGAAGCAAATATGTGTCTTTATTGTGCATTTTATATAATTTCGCGTACGTAATTATTCCGTATTTATACAATAACTCTACTTATCTAGTGGAATCATTAGATTTACCAAGTCCCAATGACACCACTCGAATCCAATACATTTTGGACATCCAGAATCCGTGAAATATAATCTATTGTTCAGATGAGTCCCCATAATCCGAAATGATTGGAACCAGACCCTTTTCGGATTATAAATTTTTTCATATTAAGCTAAATCATTCTTAAAATAAACTTAAATTACATAATAACGTGTGATTGCATAAATATTATATAGTATTACGTGTGATTACACAGTTTAATTTATAAGGTCTGTGTAAACCATATCTCGGGATGAAATGGGTGATAAGAGAGCGGAAAACTGCCTAGAACAGTACAGTAGAGTGTAAGTTGTGCTAACAATACGTCACAGTGCTCGACAGTTGGAAAGGTGCAGCCGGGTGGCGGAGGGGGGTTCAGTTGACACGCCTTTCTCACAGACAGCCACAGTGTCGTTACTGTTAATGTCAGTTTAGTATTAGCATAAACACGAGTTGTTTATTCTACTGTTTCCTACTTTATTATACTGTTGAAAAAACATACATAATCCAACATAGATAGATAAAAATAATAACTGATGAAGAGACCTGTAGGTTACCTCTATTTTTTTATGGTTCAGTTCCGGCACTTATACAGAATGTTGCCGTTGGTGCGTGGATGCCCAGAGTGCTTGATTTCTGTTTGTTTCTTGTCCTGATGAAGAGGCCTGTCGGTTACCTCTATTTTTTTTATGGTTCAGTTCCGGCACTTATACAGAATCTTGCCGTTGGTGCGTGGATGCCCAGAGTGCTTGATTTCTGTTTGTTTCTTGTCCTGATGAAGAGACCTGTCGGTAACCTCTATTTTTTTTATGGTTCAGTTCCGGCACTTATACAGAATCTTGCCGTTGGTGCGTGGATGCCCAGAGTGCTTGATTTCTGTTTGTTTCTTGTCCTGATGAAGAGACCTGTCGGTAACCTCTATTTTTTTTATGGTTCAGTTCCGGCACTTATACAGAATCTTGTCGTTGGTGCGTGGATGCCCAGAGTGCTTGATTTCTGTTTGTTTCTTGTCCTGATGAAGAGACCTGTCGGTTACCTCTATTTTTTTTATGGTTCAGTTCCGGCACTTATACAGAATCTTGCCGTTGGTGCGTGGATGCCCAGAGTGCTTGATTTCTGTTTGTTTCTTGTCCTGATGAAGAGACATGTCGGTTACCTCTATTTTTTATGGTTCAGTTCCGGCACTTATACAGAATCTTGCCGTTGGTGCGTGGATGCCCAGAGTGCTTGATTTCTGTTTGTTTCTTGTCCTGATGAAGAGACCTGTCGGTTACCTCTATTTTTTTTTATGGTTCAGTTCCGGCACTTATACAGAATCTTGCCGTTGGTGCTTGGATGCCCAGAGTGCTTGATTTCTGTTTGTTTCTTGTCCTGATGAAGAGACCTGTCGGTTACCTCTATTTTTTTTATGGTTCAGTTCCGGCACTTATACAGAATCTTGCCGTTGGTGCGTGGATGCCCAGAGTGCTTGATTTCTGTTTGTTTCTTGTCCTGATGAAGAGACCTGTCGGTTACCTCTATTTTTTTATGGTTCAGTTCCGGCACTTAAACAGAATCTTGCCGTTGGTGCGTGGATGCCCAGAGTGCTTGATTTCTGTTTGTTTCTTGTCCTGATGAAGAGACCTGTCGGTTACCTCTATTTTTTTATGGTTCAGTTTCGGCACTTATACAGAATCTTGCCGTTGGTGCGTGGATGCCCAGAGTGCTTGATTTCTGCTTGTTTCTTGTCCTGATGAAGAGACCTGTCGGTTACCTCTATTTTTTTTTATGGTTCAGTTCCGGCACTTATACAGAATCTTGCCGTTGGTGCGTGGATGCCCAGAGTGCTTGATTTCTGTTTGTTTCTTGTCCTGATGAAGAGACCTGTCGGTTACCTCTATTTTTTTTATGGCTCAGTTCCGGCACTTATACAGAATCTTGCCGTTGGTGCGTGGATGCCCAGAGTGCTTGATTTCTGTTTGTTTCTTGTCCTGATGAAGAGACCTGTCGGTTACCTCTATTTTTTTTATGGTTCTGTTCCGACACTTATACAGAATCTTGCCGTTGGTGCGTGGATGCCCAGAGTGCTTGATTTCTGTTTGTTTCTTGTCCTGATGAAGAGACCTGCCGGTTACCTTTTTTTTTATGGTTCAGTTCCGGCACTTATACAGAATCTTGCCGTTGGTGCGTGGATGCCCAGAGTGCTTGATTTCTGTTTGTTTCTTGTCCTGATGAAGAGACCTGTCGGTTACCTCTATTTTTTTATGGTTCAGTTCCGGCACTTATACAGAATCTTGCCGTTGGTGCGTGGATGCCCAGAGTGCTTGATTTCTGCTTGTTTCTTGTCCTGATGAAGAGACCTGTCGGTTACCTCTATTTTTTTTATGGTTCAGTTCCGGCACTTATACAGAATCTTGCCGTTGGTGCGTAGATGCCCAGAGTGCTTGATTTCTGTTTGTTTCTTGTCCTGATGAAGAGACCTGTCGGTTACCTCTATTTTTTTTATGGTTCTGTTCCGACACTTATACAGAATCTTGCCGTTGGTGCGTGGATGCCCAGAGTGCTTGATTTCTGTTTGTTTCTTGTCCTGATGAAGAGACCTGTCGGTTACCTTTTTTTTTATGGTTCAGTTCCGGCACTTATACAGAATCTTGCCGTTGGTGCGTGGATGCCCAGAGTGCTTGATTTCTGTTTGTTTCTTGTCCTGATGAAGAGACCTGTCGGTTACCTCTATTTTTTTATGGCTCAGTTCCGGCACGTATACAGAATCTTGCCGTTGGTGCGTGGATGCCCAGAGTGCTTGATTTCTGTTTGTTTCTTGTCCTGATGAAGAGACCTGTCGGTTACCTCTATTTTTTTTATGGTTCTGTTCCGACACTTATACAGAATCTTGCCGTTGGTGCGTGGATGCCCAGAGTGCTTGATTTCTGTTTGTTTCTTGTCCTGATGAAGAGACCTGTCGGTTACCTTTTTTTTTATGGTTCAGTTCCGGCACTTATACAGAATCTTGCCGTTGGTGCGTGGATGCCCAGAGTGCTTGATTTCTGTTTGTTTCTTGTCCTGATGAAGAGACCTGTCGGTTACCTCTATTTTTTTATGGTTCAGTTCCGGCACTTATACAGAATCTTGCCGTTGGTGCGTGGATGCCCAGAGTGCTTGATTTCTGCTTGTTTCTTGTCCTGATGAAGAGACCTGTCGGTTACCTCTATTTTTTTATGGTTCAGTTCCGGCACTTATACAGAATCTTGCCGTTGGTGCGTGGATGCCCAGAGTGCTTGATTTCTGTTTGTTTCTTGTCCTGATGAAGAGACCTGTCGGTTACCTCTATTTTTTTATGGTTCTGTTCCGACACTTATACAGAATCTTGCCGTTGGTGCGTGGATGCCCAGAGTGCTTGATTTCTGTATAAGTGTCGGTTACCTTTTTTTATGGTTCAGTTCCGGCACTTATACAGAATCTTGCCGTTGGTGCGTGGATGCCCAGAGTGCTTGATTTCTGTTTGTTTCTTGTCCTGATGAAGAGACCTGTCGGTTACCTCTATTTTTTTATGGTTCAGTTCCGGCACTTATACAGAATCTTGCCGTTGGTGCGTGGATGCCCAGAGTGCTTGATTTCTATTTGTTTCTTGTCCTGATGAAGAGACCTGTCGGTTACCTCTATTTTTTTATGGTTCAGTTCCGGCACTTATACAGAATCTTGCCGTTGGTGCGTGGATGCCCAGAGTGCTTGATTTCTGTTTGTTTCTTGTCCTGATGAAGAGACCTGTCGGTTACCTCTATTTTTTTTATGGTTCTGTTCCGACACTTATACAGAATCTTGCCGTTGGTGCGTGGATGCCCAGAGTGCTTGATTTCTGTTTGTTTCTTGTCCTGATGAAGAGACCTGTCGGTTACCTTTTTTTTTATGGTTCAGTTCCGGCACTTATACAGAATCTTGCCGTTGGTGCGTGGATGCCCAGAGTGCTTGATTTCTGTTTGTTTCTTGTCCTGATGAAGAGACCTGTCGGTTACCTCTATTTTTTTATGGTTCAGTTCCGGCACTTATACAGAATCTTGCCGTTGGTGCGTGGATGCCCAGAGTGCTTGATTTCTGTTTGTTTCTTGTCCTGATGAAGAGACCTGTTGGTTACCTCTATTTTTTTTATGGTTGAGTTCCGGCACTTATACAGAATCTTGCCGTTGGTGCGTGGATGCCCAGAGTGCTTGATTTCTGTTTGTTTCTTGTCTATATTTGTATTATTTTTATCCTTCTACGTTGAATTATGTATTTGTTTTCATTATGGGGATACGAAGCTTCTGCGCTATCCTCTATTGAAAATGTTTTCTTTGCAGGATATGTTTTTTGCTAAAGTGATTTAGCAGTCTATGCTTGATTTTTATTTTTGTTTATTTCTATTGTTTATATTTTACACTGCGAAAAAAAACTAACGCATTTTTTAAACCAAGGTAGTTTAGTACATTGTCTAACTTTGAATTTTCCTGTTATTTTTAAAAATATAATTTATATTACTTAGTATCACTGTGGTTAAATTGTAACCTTAGTTCTTTTGACTTTTGGTTTCGGATTTAGCGGATTTTCGGATTACCAAAGTTCGGATAATCGGGAATCCACTACTTTACATATAACCACGTACTGAAATTCTAGGAAGAAAAAAAAATGTCGTTATTGGTACAGAAATTTTAAATCTTAATCGTCGTATCAAAAATAAGCGTCATTTTCATTAAATATTTTCCTTCCATTTTATTCAATTGCAAAATCTAAAATATATTCCTTACTTTTAAAAACGTTGTGTTTTCTTTTCAGTTTACTCCGAGCCTAACCTTTATTATCTGTATCGAAGGAAAACAATGATCGCACCGACGATTATTTCTAAGCACCTCACTTTTCTTAAGACAGTGGGTTTATCATCCTCACCCCCTCAATTCCTCGCCTTCGAGTCGACCGAGTAGTCGTTAGAGCTGCTCCACTCCATTTAGAACCGACCCCCTACAATCTAATGTACAACCTTTTAAAGGGGGAGGCCATTACTCTGCCCGAAAGTCGCTGTTATGGGTATTTTATAAAAGAAACGCGTTAAGTGGGGTTGTTTCCGCCACTTTTATTGCTAGAGGCATTTATCGAGATATTCAACACTCACTTTGTTTGATTGCAAATATTTTCGGCATTCCCTGTGGACGCTCGCATTATAAACAAGAGGATGAAATTAGGAAAAAAATAAATGATAGAAAGATAAAAAAAAAAAAAAATTTATTATCATTTCCTATGACGCTTCAAATTATGCTTAATCTACTTTTAAAATACCTCAGACCAATGGCGGCGTCAAGGGGGGGGGGGCAGACGGAGCAATCCCCCCCCCCAAAAAAAAACCGCGTACCTTTTTTTTTCATAGCCTAAAATTATATTTTAAATTTAAAATGAGACGATGTTTATTTCTTATATATATATATATATATATATATATATATATATATATATATATATATATATATATATATATATATATATATATATATATATATGTATATATGTGTATATATATATATGTTTATATACATACATATATAACTCTAAGAGCCAACGTTTCCCCCCTACAAAAAAAAAAAAAAAAAAAACTCTGGACTGGAGTTGCCACTGCCTCAGACTGGTAAGTTTTAACCCTAAAGATAAAAGCTCCCTTCAAGTACGGATTAATTTAGAGTTTTGATTACATGTAACAAACCCAACGTTACTTTTAATTAATAATTTAGTAAATTCATTTTTAGCGGACTGGTATTTATTATCCGAAAAATAGGATAACAAATTTTCCTGTTTGAGATGTCTTCCCCTGAAGACAGATATGATAATTGAGTCATACATACTGATTCTTTAACGTTTCTAATTTACAACATCGTGCTGTTTCTGGCTGTTTCATTAATTTTCACTCTCCAGTTTGACATTAATTTTGAAATGAGTGCGTGCTGGCAAACTGCCATAATCTGCAGCTGATCATAAACGCTAAAAGGGGAAGATGAATTATTATTTTTTGTTTTTGTTAAAACTATTTCCTTTTTCCTAGTTATAATATCTATTTATTAGTTTAGAGGTTGCAGATTATTATGTGATCAGATATTTTGGGTTTTCAAATATTATTTTTTTTAAAAAGCAATAAATTAGGCAACATATGAAGTTATATAATACGTTATGTGATCAAGGGGCCCCGGGTTGCCCAATTGTCGGCGGATCTATAATTATGGCAGTTCATAGTTATAGACGGCATGTCTTTAACTATGGACTTCTCCAAACTTGGGAAATCAACCCTAGGCTGTGTATAGGGTAGGTGGGGGCAAAGGTTCGCACATACATTTTAAAATGACCGGGAAGAGTTTTAGGAAGAATAGGGTAGGCAATGCATTCCTCTACTTCCAGTCAATTGCCTTGTAAAAAATGTTGGAGTTAAGACACCCTTTTGCAGAGAAAATGAGGAAAGTTTATTTTCGTCTCTTTTAATGTAATTTTTTGCAACTTTTGAGTAATTTTGAGCATCACTCAAACTCACGAACTGTTTTGGGCTTATTTTCGCATGTTAGGGTGGTAAATAACCTTTCAAATCCTACCTTAAGTTTTGGGTTAACTCAAATACAGTGGCGTCCATTCTGCAGAAACAGAACCAGCACGAAATGGGGTAAAGGTTTGCAGGAGTCATGGGGTAAAGGTTCGCAGTGCAAACCTTTGCCGCTCAAACTATTAACATTTGTTTTATGTCCTCTTTTCATTAGGAATCCTTATTATCAACGTCTTTTATTATTAATGGGAATACACATTTTTGTAATTTGAAAAAAAATTATGGTTTTTGATAAAAACTGCCTGTTTTTAATCAGAAAATTTTTTGTAAAATGCTTGAAAATCCATAAATTAAAAATAAAATAAATTAGTACAACACAAAAATAAAATAGCTCTGAACAAAGACCTATTTTACAAGATAAAGGAATTAAATGTTGTTACAAGACATTATAAGCTTCGAAGGTCTGGTTAGGGATAAAAACTCTAAATGAGTAAATTCCAGATTTGCAAGTCTTTGAAAGGCTCCTTGCGTCACAATTTTTGGCGAAATTTTATAAAATTTATTACAAAGACTCCTCTTATACATTAAAATAAAGTTATGTATCCATTTCAGGTTTAGACATCATTCAGATTATCAAAGTTTAACTTAAGCGTGGAAAAGTACAAAAATTTCACGAGAATTCAGAGTACAAGCATAAAAATATTTCCTAAAAATTAATTATTCAACGAAAGCACAAACCAAAACATAACCCTGATCAAAATGTATAAGCAATCTAAATGTAAAATTAAGGATAAGGATAAAAATTGGATCGCAAGGAGCATTTTAAAAAACATAATAAAAATTTCAATTTTTTAAATATAAAAAATAAAATTTTAAATATTTATAAAATTTTATAAGGTGTTTGAAATAGTTTTACTTTAATGAATATTTATGCCCAATTTCATATCTCTGAGGTAAAAATTTCAAAAATTGCTTTGTAATGTCCCCCATCCCCTTAATTTGCTTAATTTTTACGGATTTTAAAAGAATGAGTAAAGCCTAAGATATAATATAGCGATAGTGTTAATAGTTGATACACTCATGGACAAAACAATTAGTGCACCAAGAAATAATTGCGGGATCGTAACGAAACTTGCAATGAAGGTACATGTCGAGGAGATATGCAAAAGATTAGACATGCAGCGTGATTGCGCATTACGTATAGCCGGTAGAGGGCGTTGAACATCGTACTCTGTGGAGTATAAAACAGGTAACCAAAGCTTATATGACTGTGCTGAATCATTTTCAAAGGAAGAGCTGACATAGACATGCCATTACGCCGTGTTCGAAGACAATATAAGCAGTTGTCGCAGTTTGAGAGGGGGAGAATCATCGGGATGATGGAAGCTGGGTGGTCAGCTAGGCGAGTAGCTCGTCAATTCGGCCGCTCTGATTGTGTTGTGAGGAGGTGTTGGGACCAGTGGACCCCAGAGATGTCATGTACACGAACACCAGGCTCAGGACGCCCTCGACAGACCAGTCGTCGAGAAGACCGCCACATCGTAAGAAATGCACGCGTACAGCCAACTGCTTCATCGACCGCCATCCAGGCACAGGTAGCACCTTCACTAGGGGCCTCTGTGTCTTCTCGAACTATACGAAGGCGCCTGGCTGAAGGACAGTTGGTATCGCGGCGCCCATTACGTGTGCTGAACTTGACGCCCACCCATCGATGTCTCCATTTGGAGTTTTGCCGCGCACGAGGAAACTGGACTGTAGCGGAATGGAACCAGGTCGTCTTTAGCGACGAATCTAGATTCAATCTCGGCAGTGATGACAATCGTGTTCGTGTGTGGAGAGCCCGTGGTGAACGCTTCAATCCTGCCTTTGCTGTACAGCGACACATCGCTCCCACAGCTGGTGTGATGGTATGGGGTGCCATTGCCTACAATACACGGTCACCCCTAGTATTGTTCCGTGGCACCATGACAGCCCAGCGGTATGTTCATGAAATCCTGCAACCACATGTGTTGCCACTCATGCAACGGCTCCCAGGAGCCATTTTTCAACAAGACAATGCTAGGCCTCATACGGCAAGGGTGTCACAAGACTGTCTCCGCACTGTTACTACCCTTCCTTGGCCTGCCCGATCCCCAGATTTGTCTCCAATCGAGCATATCTGGGATCATTTGGGACGACGAGTTGTGCATCCCACGAGTTTGAACGAACTAGAGGCAAGGTTACAGCAAATATGGAACGAAATGTCCCAAGACATCATACAGAACTTGTATGACTCAATGCCCGATCTTATCGCATCGAGCATTCGCGCTAGAGGGTGTCCAACTCCTCCGTTCTTTTGCCTTTTTCTCTGAAATAAATTATCCTTTTTCTTTGATTTTCTTATTATTTACTTATATCAAAGTAGTCATTACGTATGTAAAATTTCGTTTCATTTTGACGACTCCTTCTTGGTGCGCTAATTGTTTTGTCCATGAGTGTATTTTAATTGGAAGTTCTGTAGTTTAAGAAAAAAATTATTGAGTTTAACCCCTTTTTATTTTGTGAAATTCTTTGTCAGATTCAACTTTCTGTGTTAATAGTTGATATATCATTTTGAAGTTATTTAGTTTAAGAAAAAATTTATTGAGATTAACCTGTTCAATTTGTGATTTTCTATATATGTAACATCTTTAAAAAGATTACAAAATGTGAAATAAAATTATTTAGACAACTCTTTTTGTGATTTTCGATGCCTATCCAGTAAGAAACCAACGAGTGGGGTAAAGGTTTGCAGTGCGAACCTTTGCCCCACCGATTGGGGCAAAGGTTCGCAAACAGGTCTTTTGGTAAAATTAAAAATTTGGTGACTAAATATTTCGGGAAAAAATTCATTATTTTATAGAAGGTAGAGGGGATACCCAACTACAATACAAGTGACTATTTGGGGCGATAGAATCTAACGGAGGCCCGTAAGAAACCCAAAACTTAAAACTGCAAACCTTTGCCCCCACCTACCCTACAGGTTTTGCTACGTAATGACTGGTCAGCATTTTGATAAAGGCGTATAGGCGAAAGCTTGGGTCGCTGTAAATTGTGAATACTTTATGTGATCGTGAAAACAACGATCAGAACACTGTAGTAAAGGTATATTTTGTAGTGTTTTATAACATGTAACTCAATATATAGTTCAATTGTTAAGCAAAAATGCTTTAATCATAAAAAAAATTAGGAGTTGCATGTACAATTTTTACATATTTTACTGGTGAAAAAGTAAATTGTAATTTCATGTGTCAGAAAAATAGATCGCCTCTTCCATTTCCAACTTATACTATCATATTTCCCACAACAAACGGCATTATGTTTTAAAGCTAAGACAAACACTCAAAAAGGTAGATTTTCTAGGTTTAAAACATTCTACGGAAATCATCGAATAAAATAACAGAAACTACATACATGTTTTTTTTACGATGATTACATTTCCCCACGCAATATTTTTGTGCTAACTGTCTATGTACGTAGAGAGCTTTTATCTCGAAACTGAAAATTTTCCACGATTTTCCATCTTTAGAAGAATAAATTCAATATTCTTTGTGAGACAACTTTAAAAGGTTTTGTACTAAATTATATAGTTCTGTTTCTTTCATCAATTTTTCAGGATTTTTGATTAAAAAATTAAAACATTTTCTCTCAAGCAAAAATTACTATGAAAAAATTATCCGTTTTGCCATTTGACTAAATTTGTTTTGTATAAAATATATATTTCTCGATCGTAGATAAGAAATCAGACTGAAACCTGTAGGCAAATAAGATTGTCTTATGCTGTTTTTTATATGTTTTGTCTAAAGACAATAATTACTAGCATTGTGTAGGCTAATAACCACTAGAATTGTATAGGCTAATAACTACTAGCATTGTGTAGGCTAATAACCACTAGAATTGTATAGGCTAATAACTACTAGAATTGTGTAGAATTTATCTTAAAACCATGACTGTTGTTGTTGCTGATATCCCTTCCTCTAAATAAGAAGTTCGTAACCTTTTGACTATCAGGGATCCCTTGTAAAAAAATAAATTAAAATTAAAATTAAAATAATAATAATATAAGATATCTTGGAAACCTTCTGTGAACCAATCCTTTTAAAGGCAAAAGTAGATTTCATTTTCTGAATCAACAATTTTTTTATGATAAGCAACTTTAGTAAAGAGTTACAAATAAACTTGATAACAATAACAAATGTAACATAAAATAAAAATTTATAGCAAACATAAAAGCCTACCAACGCTTAAAAACGAACGAGATTTTTAAAACTTGCTTTGGCTTTACTAGCTATAAAATTGCAGTGATGCCGCGGAATGGTCGCGACATTGGGAGTTCGCAGCACAGAAAATATATCAGAAATTTTTAGGCAGAACAAGAATATTTTCGAATAAGAAACGTCAGAGAGCAGAAGAAATGCAAGAATTTTTAGAATTTGAACAAAAAATTGAAAACTAAAAAATATTTTCTTCTCAGTTTAAAAAAAAATTCTAACTAGTCTCTTCTAACGATACTACCGGGGGTTATTAACGTAGGATTACTTATCGTCGCTTACCTCTTTTGTATGTATATATGCACGTATTTGTTATATATATATATATATATATATATATATATATTATTTATATAAATAAATATATTGTCAAAATTCTGGTACTTTTCTGTTTAACTGTTTACTGCTTGCCCAAGCGATGCAGACTGGGTTTGGCCCGCTGCCAAAATTATAACTCGCGATGCAGGGCATCTGAAATTTTGCTCTTCGGAGGACCGTTATGGAGGAACGTAAAACTACGTTAAAAAGGTTTAAAATCGTCGCAGTTTTGAAAGGATGAAACCATATTTTTCTTTATCACCCCTGACTTAACGGACCACTTCTGGGGTTTTCTCGGACCAACGGTCAGGGCCTGTTCACATAGGATTCGTCAGCGTTATTCGTATTGACATATCTTAAACCAATCACACACAGTAACAATTTCGTGGTTAATCCTTTGGAGGTTTGTGATTGGTTAAATATATTTCAATACTAGTAACGCCGACGCTGACGGATTCTATGTAAATAGACCTTTAGGATCCACTCGGCTAAATCCATCCCCAAGCTTTTATGATTTTCCATCTAGTTGTTAGAGTTCAGTATGTGTTCTTATATAGATGCCTACGTAGGAGTTAAAATATATAAGAGTAATGGGATTAAAATCAATTGGACATCTTTTCTGTTTAAAAAAAAATCTTGGGCAATTTATTATAAAGAAATTGCACAGAGGAATACAAAGATAAAAAAGTTTTGATAGTAAATCTATAAGTATAACCAATTTAATATCTAATTTAAAGAGCAATAAATTCCATTGTGGTATATGGACTTCTTGTATGCACACTTGATCTCCTTTTTCTAACAAAATTGGCAGTTACCTGTAAGTTTTTATGAGAAATGCTTTAGAGTCACGAGATCCTTCAGGTTAAGATTGTCTGGACTTTTTTATGACAAATGAAAGATAATCGAATATCATTGATCACTATTTTTGGTACTTTTCCATTATCCGGGTGCTAGTGATAAATTGTCAAATATGGTTCATAAGTCTTAGTTTCCGATTTTGTATCCACTGCAACTGTCGTGTTGAAAAATATGTAACGTAAATATACATTTCATTCCTTATTAATTAAATATTGAGTTAGGACGCCAAAAATCTTTAATGTCCATCAAAATGTCTTTAGAAGGATCCTTTATTTATAGTCGTCAAAAACATTTCCCCCAGGTGCATTATGAGACGATGGGGGTGGCGTTTTTCAATGTTTATTATGTCGCAATTCGGTGTTTCGGCGTTCAGTCTTTTGTGGTTTCTAATTTGTATTATCTAAATTTTTAATCATGTATATTTACCTTGTTGGGGGCTATTTAGCGGTGTCTCAGAACTTAATAGTGTTCTCTTGTATGATTCATGTATACTGTGTTTTGTCTTACTGATAACATTACCAGCGTATTCGTGACGTTGTTAGCTGTAGACGGACCTGTGAGTTGCAACTGTTTTTGCTGTGTCTTAGGCCGTCTGAACACGGAGCAACTCAAAAGAACCTGATAACTGACTCCAGTCACAAACCCGTCCGTGATGAGTTGTAACCTATGTAATTGAATGGAGCCATGCATACGGCGCAACTGGTTACAAACCCGTCAACAACGCGTTTGTAATGAGTCGCAGGCAACTCAACGTGTCGAGCCACTAGCAACTTCAGTCGCCAGTTTCGCTAGCGTTGTGCGTGTTATTACACCCTCTATGTTACAGCCGCTCTTTTGGCAAGCTGCCAAATGACGTACACGAGAGTCACGTGACTTCTGCCTATCGATGAAATAAAATTCTAACGTTTTTTGTTGTATGGAATAAGTGCGCCCATATATACAGTCCATTTTTAAACAATTGATCAAAGACAATCTATTTTGACAATTTTTTAAATAAATTAATTTCTGATAATAATTTAACTAAAAAATGCCCGAAATAATGATGTTCATCCTTCCATGACAGGTCGCAAACTATTGATTTGAATCACTTTTGAGTAGGTCCATGTGCGGAGCCGCATCTCTAACGAGTTTGAAACCGATAAGCAATTTCAATCGCTAACCAGTTCAGTTTCCTTTGAGTCGTTCCGTGTGTAGATGGCCTTAATCTGAAAGTTTCCCTAAAGACCTGTTCACACAGCAGTCCGTTAGCGTAAGCGCAAAATGTCAACGGAGTGTTCAAGGATGATGATACGTGAGTCAACGGATGATGTCAAAGCGCTCAGCTATAAGAGTATGATTAGTTAAAATTTAACGCTTAGGTCATCCTCACACGGGTCGTCTCGTACTCGACTCGAACTCAAAGCGAGATGTGCGTCTTGCATGAACTATGCGAAGTCTACCCGCACACGGGTAGAATCACACTCGAAGTGGTTTTGTCTCGAATTCGAAGCAGGATGACGAATCCAAATTTTTCATAGTAGGTTGAATGTTTTCAACGTGCAAAGTACAAAACTTCTTTTTTTATTTGTTTAAAATGAGCAGTTCCAGTGATGATGAGGACATTCTTATGTTATATTGGTACCGTAAGATAAAAATGAGGAGGTTCCGTTCCAAGTACATCCGTATTTTGAACGGAATTTTCACCATCGGCTGTTTGTTGCGTCACATTAATTACAAGAATGTGATGCAAAATTTTTAGCATTCTATAGAATGTGAAAAAAAATTCAGTTTTGTATATTTTAATGTTATAAAAATACAATTTTTTGTTAATGATAAAATTATTTGAAATTTCGTTTTCAATCGGAGTTACAAATGCATATAATTTTTAAGATACAAAAGTTTGTGCTAAGCTCTTGTGTTTGCGTAGGTGAGACGGTTGGACTCAGGTCGCAATCACCACGAAAATGTCTAGGCTTTGACATTTTTCCATCAAAACTAAAAACATAATTTTTATGTTTACTGATTTGAAAAATTAAATATATTGAATTTCACTCTGTGTTTTGTATTCTATTATTATTGTTTTTTATGTATTTAATCAGAATAGATTTCGTGAAATTGTAATAAGATTTTTTAATGAATGATTGTAATAAGTTTTTGTAATTAATGAAGAAATACTATAACGTTATAAATTTTTTTAACTAAACGATGTAACATTAATAAAGTTTGCAATTAAATACATCACCTGTCAAGTTGACTTCTCGTGCAACTTCATTTCACGCTTTTTCTGACACAATCTTTTCTAGAATATTCACGGAGCATGTGTTCATAAAGCTCAGGGTGTTTTTACTCTTCTCCTACAAATTTAATGTTGAACACTTCCATTGAAAATTGAAAATCTCGCGCGTCACGCCCGATTTTTCCCGTTCCAAACAGTTCGAGTGAAAAGAGACGAGTCGAATCGAGACCGCTTCGACTTCGAGCCCATTGCCTATCGCTCCGTTAGTGGAGTTCTATTCAATTATGTAAGAAGTTGAGTGGTGGGAAAAATCGCTTCGAGTTCGAGCCGTGTTCGAGACGACCCGTGTACTGATGTCCTTAATCTAACGAATTGCTATGTGAACAGGCCCTTAGAATTCAAACTTGATGATATCACGTGCCTGCGTTTAAATTAAAAAGTCTGTGCCACGTGGAGGAATGAATAATTCGGTGAAATGACGTCATCACGTGATCGGCCTCACAAGAGAGCTTAAGGAAAATACATTATCAAGTGGGCGACTGCAGAAAAAAGCTACAGATGTGTATGTTTGATGTTCAAAATGACGTTCCTTTTTGTACGTTAAGAAGTGTTTTCTTGTGATGTCTTGCTTTATTTAATGCCCCGAACAAAAGTCATTTTTTATCATCATGCTGGTCAATATTCCTTAACCCTACACACCGACAGTTTTGGCGCAGTGTAATGAGCATGGAGAATTGACCACAGGGGTATGTTCTCCCGCATGAGGCATTGCCGGCGATCCGCCATCTTCTTCCAGTGTTTCTTAAGTAAGAAAATTTCTTCAAATTTAACATACCTATTATCTATTTAATCGTTTTTCATAGGGTTGTCAGATACTTTTTATTCTTTCCAATGGTGATGTCTTGCGCAACTTTTGAGCGCAAACTCCAAATGCACTCGGCTGAAATAAACGTTCCAAAACACGTACTCAACATCAATATGTTAGGAATGTAAGGCATTCAACTTCCACCACTGATGAACGAAGCATTGCTGAAAGGAGTTCAAATTTTATAATAACAAATTTTATAATAAGGCTAAAAAATGAAGAATATTGTTGGGAAAATACAAAAAACCTGCCACTTATCGCCTGTTTGGCGTCTTAACGAAATCGTTATGCTTAGAAAAATCATTATGGTGTTTCGCGATAATTACCTGGGAACGTACAATTCCATTCAGCATTTTCCTGAACACTGTTCATCGACTTCAGTGTCATTATTGAAGAATAAATTGATATATATTTCACGCAAAAACAATTATTATGTTTTATTCCAAAAACCTGGTTTCCTGAGACCACAGCTTGTCTCAGTAATGGAAGTATTACTCAATAAAGTGTACATAAACATTTGTTTCTAACTTTCAAAGCTGAGTTGCACGATACATCTAATGCAATTGCAAAATTATTATTTTTAACCTCACAATTTAGTACTTTATTTTGTAAGTTTCGTATATGTACATATGCTATTTTTATTTTAAACAGAATGTGAAACTCAGAATCATAAACAAAAAAAGATGGGGTGATAAACACAATATCTATTCCAGCGTGGGTATGTTCTAATTAACACATTAAGCGTGAATTAACTAAAAAAAATTGAGTGAAGTGAATAAATCAACCGCTAGTGGAATTTCAGTAAACACGCGAGTCTAGACAGAGTTCAAAATAATTAGATTTATGAACATACTGAGTCTAATAAAAGTTTTGAGGAACACGTTCAAATCTTATTTTTTTTTTTCCTTTTCAGTGTACAGTGCATTTTTAAAATGTTACTTTTTAATTTTGAGTGTGTTTTTTAAAATTTAACGAAGTTAATACTCGAGTTTGAAAAATATCCATGCACAAACTGAAGGTTAAATTTTTAAATATTTCCTTCTGTAAAAATTGTAATAGCTTAAAAAACTTTTTTCACTTAATTTAAAGCATTTGATGGCCATTTTTCCCATACAACTTGAGGATTTTCGTTTATAAGAGACTTTTTATAATGTAGAATCAAACTTTTGGCATGTATTACACATATTAACTCCCTTTATGAAGAAAAAAAAAATATCATTTTAATAGGAAATCTTTAAAATACCACCGAATCGCCAATAACATAAAAAGTTTTGCACGGAATGCGTTCATGTTATAAATGCATTTGCTAACATTAATTTGATATCGCAGTAAGAAATATCATTGTGAAATGTATGAGAAAACTAAAAGTGCTTATGGAATATTTTTGAAACATATGCAGAAAATGAAATCTTTAGAATAGGAAAATGCTCTTTTAAACTTATAAGTGGATTACTATACCTAATTTTTTTCAACTAAAACGATTAGTAACACACGAGAAAGAGATAGTTTCAGTTACGTGAACAAATATAAGTAATTTTCATATATCTCTGTTCTTATCTACTTAGTATTGCTTTGTGAAAATCCAGGTTCCCCTTTGGATTAATATTCAATACTCTTAATACTCGTTGGTCATAAAATAATTTCGAAAAAGAAAACTTACGTAATTTTATTGCTCTACTAAAATCGCTCTCCTCAATAAAGAGAATACTTCTACTTTAAATGACAAAACTTTTCAAGGATTGTCCCTACTTTCCTTGAAATTCTAAGAAAGTAAACTTAACGAAATACCTTACTTTCGAGTAATAGAAAATTTTATCTTACATCTCGACCCTTTTCCGTGGTAAGTGGCTAATTTCTTCCTAATCTCTTAAAACCTGATTTAAAGGTGTCGTATTTCTTAAATCTTATCACTCAGAAACGGCACTTCAAATCCCAATGCACTTGAACGAATATGGTGCGTGAGAAATTTTAGACTGCAGAAGGGAACGCCCGATAAATTAAGCGAATATCTCTCTGGAAGAACGGCACTTTAAGTCTGTGTTATTGAAACGGCGCGGGGAGGATTAAAACTTTGATGATTTCCTTGGGTGTCGTTTAGGAGAGCACTTGTGAACAAGGACGGGATTTAATGTTTCTCTGTCATTGAGTGGCTAATCTTTTAATTGAATCAGAACATTTGAAGATCTCATTCAGACGGACCCTTATGTTAAATTATTTGCGGGCGTAAAACTTGTTGTTGGACATCTTTAGGGCAAATTTCTGCTCGTTACGCGTTAACGTGTGGGAATGGGTTATAAACTTATTTAACTGAGTAGTTTTACTGTTTCAAGCTTCCCTGATATGCCGCCAATTTAGTATAGTTGTTATCGTTCAGAGCTGCAACGCAAGGAGCTTGGGTTCAAATCCCGAATAAGGCTTGATCGTTTCCGTGTCGGACCCCTCATACAGAGCAATGCTTGCTCACCTAAAATAGTGTTCCCATAATAAAGTAGCCAACAAATTTTGCGGGTCTTCATGGGAGAAATACACACACACACACACACACACACATATATATAAAAAAGAGCTTGTCTGTTTGTTTGTCCGCTATAGAATCATAGACTGTTTCACCCACCGGGAACAAATTCGGCACAGTTAATGTTTTGGACCCGAGAAACTTAAATCAGGAAAAACAAAATTTGGGGCTAAATTAGTTTTTTTAAATTCATTTTTTAATGTTTTAGTGCCCGATAGAGGTGCATCTACCCCCTGTGGATTCCCCTCGACCAGCTGCGTTAAGAGGGGTGGTTTGAGGATGACGGGGGGGGGTCAAATTCCAATGCGCTGGAGAAAGAGGGTTGGGAATGACCTTAAAATCAGACGAAGGTCCACAGGCTCAAAGTTTCTTTCTTTCTTATTGTTTGTATATCATTTCAGTAAAAACGTGCTAAGCGCATTCTGTCTGGCCAGATGAACATGAAGAGCGGGAGTGCAGCCCAGTATTTTTTTGATGGAATGCATGAAATATTTTATATCTATATATCTACCCGGGCAACGCCGGGCAATAATACTAGTATATATATATATATATATATATATATATATATATATATATATATATATATATATATATATATATATATCCTAACTTCTAAAGACAAGTGCCTGCAGAATTGGATAAAAAATTCACTGATATATTAAAGAGAAAATTGGGGCAAAAAAGCTGAAACAGTTACTCATACAGACTTAAAAGAATTAACTTTTACCCACACATATACAGCCAAAGGCACGGGCGTGGTGGTCCAGTTAGCAAAGGCAACGAGCCACTGATCTGAACGTCACTGGTTCGAGGCACGTCGCTCACCAATCCCCGCCGTGTACATTGATGGCAGCTGGTGCACGAAAAATGTGTCGTGGCTACAATATCCTACAAGTTATCAAATTTACTTCTGGAGGTACAGGGTCAAGTGTACCGGTCTCATAACTTAATTTGGTAAAAATTAGGGGACTGGTTCGTAGCCAAATCGGTCTCCAACCCTGGTGGTGCTATTTAAAACCGGAGCCACCCCCCTTCAGCCCAATAGCCTATATAGGACTTGGTCTGATGTCGCTGACGGTCAAGGGGCATAAGCAACAACAACAGCGAAATGTGAAGTACAGACACTTAAGTTAATTTGTATATCCTAGAACCATGGGCTATCAAAATGGTGACATTGAATTCTTTATCTTTGCTGTTGACGATTTGAGATGTCTAAGATTGAAACGTCCACACTTTGTTGAACACCAAGAAAGGAAAACAACATCTTATGAGTTGGTAGAACAAGTATCACATATCCGTTATACATAAAATCGCCGTGATCTGCCAAATGCCAGAATTTTATCTAAAAGGATATTGAGAGCTTATAACTGAAATTTTGTAAAACTTCATGTAATTGGATTCTTGTTATTGTATTTAAGTTCAAATACTTCAGGGAACGATATATAAGTGTGATAATTGTACCACAAAGCATAAACTGGCTATCACTTGACATGTGAATCATGAAATATTACATAGGTGTATGATCACACACACACACACACATATATATTTATATATATATATATATATATATATATATATATATATATATATATATAGACCATGTGTAAGTGTAGGTAAAATTTCCTATTATAATTAATACATAATACAAATTTTACGAATAAATCATAAAGCGTCTGATTTAACAACGCCAACAATTTTGCCAGAATATGTTCTTTAAAGAGAAATTTTTAAATAGGTGAGAAATAAATAAAAAATTGAGAATACAGTTTTTATTTTTATCGCAACTCAAATTTCATATGCTATGTAGAAAGTCTTCTTTCACGGAGGGTTGTTGAAAGGAAAACGTAAAAGTATAAAAAAAATCTACAATACTTATTTTAAGTGTTATAGTACCATATAGACATTTCAACTACAATACCTTTGATCTATTTCTTAAAAAATTGCAAACATATCTGACTAGAGATATAGGATCCCTCCCTCTAAAAACTGTGCTTAATCATACACTGCATACAGTTGCATTTTGGACTCGAAAAATCTCTTCTTGATCTTTATTAATGTATTCGAAGAAATGTAGATAAAGATAATTTTGAAAGATTTGTATGTAATTGTATGTGGTTTGCATGTTACGTATGCAACTGCATTTATGTTTATGTCTTTATTAAGCAGTAGTCATCAAGTATTGAAATTGTTAACTTATATAAATATATATATATTTATACGTTAACAATTTCAATACTTGATGTGCGTTATAAAAGATGATAGATATAAACAAGTATAGGGTTTCAAATTTAAATAAAAAACTCTAAAGAAACGGTTTTAATTTATTTTTACAGTTTTTCCATAATTCTTGTAACAATGTGAAAGTTTATCCTTTTCCTTACGGGGTGGGATAGCATGTATCCCAAGAATAAATGAATGAATGAACGAACGAACGATCGAACGCACACACACGGATATATATATATATATATATATATATATATATATATATATATATATATATATATATATGTATATATATGTGTGTGTGTATATTATATATATATATATATAAAATATACACACACACATATATATACATATATATACATATATATATATATATATATATATATATATATGTATATATATGTGTGTGTGTATATTATATATATATATATATAAAATATACACACACACATATATATACATATATATACATATATATATATGCATACATATACATATGTGTGTATATATATATATATATATATATATATATATGTTCATTGTTGGGCCCATATTCTTGGGATACATACTATCCCACCCCGTAAGGAAAAGGTTAAGTGTAATAATGCGATTATAACTGATATATAGCATAATTTTTTAAATTTTGTGGCATTCAAACATTATAAAATAAAAGATTGAAGTATATCATTTCAACTGGAACAGGCATGTAATCGATAAATTGGGCCACATTTAAAAATTTGTGTGGTTTAAAAAATGATATCTTATTCCTAGGACTGATGTAGGTGGAGTGTAAATTAACCGCCAGTAATTTTTTTTCTCTCGATACAATAAAAGATTTCCTTTTCACTTCATCTGAAAAACTGTCAAATCTTAATCAGTTTAAATTTAACTGTTCAGTTGATCCCTCCCTCCCCTAAGATTCGTGAAAGACAGGAAAATTAATCTGGAAAATATATACGACTGGATAAGTGTCCAATTAAGGAAATTGGAGTTTAAAGTGAAAGATACTTTTGCCAAATCTGATGGAAGACTCTATCTTAGGGGCACACATTTTCGCAGAATAAAGAGTTGGATTTAAGGTATCATTAGAGTTCTTACATCCTATAGCTTGGATAATGATTTGGAACAACAGGTATTTTGTTCTAATCCCCGTTACCACAGCTTAATGGAATTCATTGCCGATGATATTAATGGCTACATATATAGATCCAATTTCCCGTTTAAATAAGTTTTGAAATTCAGTTTTCTATGTTATGATAACCTTTGATATTTTTCATATGAATGATTAAATTAGAGAAACGAATATATATGGCTTGGTATTTAAAATTTCTATGGTGCCCGGTATATAGAGGGATTGAGTAAAAAAATTGATTTAAATATACCAAGTTATCGATTTTTATACCAATAGCAGAAATATAATTTCGACTTGTGTCTTTTGCACAAAGAAATGTACTTTTGGATACAAAATTGAGAAACTTAAGCCTGTACGGAGGTGTACTATGTTTGGCAAAAAAGCAAATGGACTGTGAATAAAATAAGAATTTAATAACGTGGCATTGTTTGCCAAAGGAAACTCCGCTTGTTGCAGAAGCTCCTTCTAAGACGAATACAGAGTTCGTTCTGCGTTATTCATGCCGCTAGAGGGCGAAGTGGGTGGAGGCGTTACGTCACACATTATTACGTAACATACTCCCACGTTGAAATTGTGAAAATTTCAAAATACACACAGTGATACATAAAAATATTAGAAAAATTATGCGAATAACAAGTTAGCACAAAGCACATTACAATAATAAAAAATTAAGAAATATTATGCAGTATTGAAAAACACAATAAACATATACCTTATTTACAATAATCAAAGAGACTGATCATCATTTACAGGTAATAAACAAATTTGAAAGGTGCGCCGTTTTACCACTCCATTAGCTGTTTTGATGTATACAACTCTAACAGCGTTGTCCGCACCTTTAACTATCTTTTCGATGCGGCCAAGTTTCCATTTTTAAGGAGGCAAATCTTTGTCCTTAAGTATAACCATGGCATTGGGTTTAACATTATCTTTTAGAAACATCCATTTGTTTCGCAAGTTTAAATGATTGAGGTAATCAATTGACCATCGCTTCCAAATATATTGGACAAATTTTGTGGTTCTTTGCCACGTTGTAAGATAATTGTCTGGTTTATCAATCATTGTTTGTTCTGCAACAGAATTTAATGGACGACCAATTAAAAAATGACCTGGGGTTAACGTAGTTAAATCACTGGGGTCTGTTGACATTAGTTCCTCAAATGTTAATTTAGATGAACCAGTTACTCTTCGAAAGTGGAATTTAAATGATTTAACCCCCGATTCCCATAATCCACCAAAGTTGGAGATCTGCGGGGGGGATAAATTTCCATGTAATACATTCAGATGTTAAATAATTCGCTAAAATTTCCTCTGGATTGCTCATAAGTTTGTGCAACCTCTTTAACTCTGAACTTGCCCCAATAAAATTCTTGGCATTGTCAGAGAATATACATGAACATTTTCCTCTTCTTGCGAAGAAACGTTTTAATGCTGCTATAAGAGCCTTTGATGTTAAATCTGTCACAAGCTCTAAATTGATTACCTTAGTGGCAAAACATATAAATATTGCTACATATACCTTTTGAGATGTTCCTTTACGTTGACCTTTATAATTTATAAGGAAAGGACCACAGAAGTCAATTCCGCAGTCGGAAAATGTTGGGCTTGGAATGACTCGCTCGGCTGGTAAATTTCCCAACAACTGATTTGAATTAATTGGTTTATTTCTGAAACAAATTACACAGTCATTAACAATTTTTCTAGCCAGATTTCTGTCTCCTATGGGCCAAATTTCTTGTCTGACGCAATGCAAGAGTGATTGCGAACCTACGTGCATGTTTTTCTTGTGGAAATATTCCATAAGGATTTTAGTGAATCTATGCCTAGCGGGTAAAAGCTTTGGGTGTTTTGAATCGTCGTTCAGTTGAGAATTTTGTAATCGACCCCCAACTCGAAGAAGCTCATCTTGATCTAAAAAAGGATATAAATTCCTTACCTGACTCTGCCTCAAGTCCTTGTTATGTTTTAAACAATTAATTTCGTAGGTAAAAGTTGCGTGTTGAACTAATTTAACTAAATGATTAGCATCATTCATGACTTCTTCAGTTGTTAACTCACCTACCTTTCGATTCTTAGGAAATTTCACGTTATGTATAAATCTGCAAATATAACTAAAGAAATGTACAAGTTTAATAAAACTGTTACTAATTTTTAAAAAATCATCAATGAAGCTGTTAGTAGTGTTAGCAACTAAGACAGGATTATATGCAGTCTTTAGTTCTTTAGAATAATCATTATCAGTCATGTTAGTAAGTTCCTTAGAAGATGGAATGTCCGAATTTAAAAATGAAGGTCCAGTCCACCACACAGAGTTTTGTAGAAGCTTAGTTGCACCAGTTCCTCTGGATAGGACATCGGCAGGATTAGTTTCAGAAGAAACGTGTCTCCAATCATAGTCAGGACACAGTTCGTTAATTTGTTTAACTCTGTTGGACACAAACAGTTTAAGTCTTTCATAAGGAGTTTTTATCCAAGCTAGAGTTATCGTAGAGTCCGACCACAGGTACACCTGATGGAATTCAACTTGAATGACAGAGAGGATCTTTGCGACTAGACGAGCTAGTAGCAATGCCGCACATACTTCCAGCCTGGGTATTGTTAAGGTTTTTATCGGAGATACTCTGGATTTAGAACACAACAGTGTTGTTTGCTGCTGTCCTTGGCTGTTTTTTGAGCTTACATAGATTTCTGCCCCATATGCCCGTTCAGACGCATCGCTGAATCCATGTAATTCAATTATGATGGGATCTGTAATGATCACATGCCTAGGAATTTTCACTTGATTTAAAGCGGGAAGTTCGTTTAAGAATTTAAACCATTCTTTCATATCATCAGGAGGAATTGGATCAGACCAATTTATCTTTTCCGTCCACAGATTTTGTAGAAATATCTTTGTAATTGATATAATATATGATAATATGATGATATAATATATGAAAGATATGATAATATCTTTGTAGGCCTTTGTAATTACTGGTCCAATAAGACCAAGCGGATCAAACAAGCGTGCTATAGAAGATAGAACATCCCGTTTTGTGAAGCTTGCTGTAGAGTCTACATTAACATTAAAGGTAAAATTAACGGAATTACATGCCCAAAGCATACCGAGAGTTTTCACAGGATCAGAATCTGAAGAAAAGTTATATTCAGCACCTTTACCGTCATTTAACAAATTTGGGTGGTTGGATACCCATTTATGTAACTGCATGCCACCTTTGTTCAATACATCTATGTGACATGGAATTCGACTTTGTAAGTATATTTTCTTACCTCATAGTCTTGGTACAGCATTGATTCAGTTCCATGCACATTTTAGTGTAACTGTTTTATTATGTATGTCCTAAGATGTATGTGTGTTGGGTTCGCGCCTGTATTTTGTACCGGTTTCTGGAAGAAAGGTATGTACCTCCCGGAGGCAGATTTAGCTTATCGTAAAGAGAGGTATAAGAATTATACCTCTCTTGTATATTTGTATAAGATATATAATATATTTGTATAAGAATAAAAGCGTGACTTGCCACCCCTTCTCGGCTAAAAAGGGGTCTAGCGTCCCCATAGCAACGGCCTAGCAACATTTTTTAGCCAATGAGAGCTGAAAGGTGTTTGTTCGAGGACATAGCTGACCTCTGCTCTCCCCAGTTCTGAAAGAAGTAATAAAAAAAAAACGTTTCTTAGTCAGTTGGAGAATTAGCAGCGACAGCAAGAGGACCTCGTGGTGGTCCTATCGATCCTATCCGCCATTTTTTTTTTTTTTGGCTTGCTCCGCCGATTCCGCTGGTCGACTTATGAGAAACGAGATGCTTCAATTCCATACGAAGGTGGTGGTAAGTTAATATTATTGTGTGTTATATTTATCAGGTGAGAGCACTGTGAATTTATTTTATGTAATTTGAATTTTATGTGTTCTAATAATCTTTTAATGTATGATAACAATTGATATGATTATCTCTGTAAAAGTTTGTAGTCAGTGTGCAAATTAATGTAAGTAATATTAAGAGAAATTAAATGGTTACATTAGATATTAAATTTGAGTACGTGTTCTTCAGTTATTCTCAGACATGTGTCAGAGTGTATTTCTCAAATTAATAATTTAGCAAAAAAAATAAATAATTAAATAATAAGCCACTATACAAAATATGCTAATTAGCATATGTTCTAACTTAATTTAATAATCTATTAACTCAAATTGTAAGGAAATTGTGTCTTCTAAATTTTCTGAACCTGACAAAATGTCGTCCACGTAGACGTCGGTAAGTAAAACTGCGGACGTACGAGGAAAATACTTCTGCTCATCCTCAGCTAAAGCCTTTATAGTTCTAGTCGCCAAATACGGGGCGCATGCTGTCCCGTATGTAATTGTACGCAATCTGTAAGTTTCAACAGGGGAGCACTGACTTAATTTCCACAAAATTCTTTGAAAATCTCTATCCGATTCTTCGTCAAGAATTTGCCTATACATTTTAGTAATGTCTGTACTAAATACATATTTATGTGTTCGGAAACGAGCTACTATTGAAAATAGATCCTGCTGAACAAGTCCACCATTCAGTAACATGGAGTTCAGACTTATTCCATTCTCGCACTTGGCTGAGGCATCAAACACGACGCGAAGAGGGGTAGAAATGCTCTCTGGGCGGAAAACATTAATTCTTTACATTAATTTGTTTCGGCGCATTATTTTGATTTTCAACATCTGGCAATGAGGAATATAATTTGTGTATTAGTACAGTTTTTTACTATCTAGTCGTCATGTTTTGACGGGTACCAACTAGTAGATATTGTTTTACTAAAAACATATTTTGAAGTAAAAAATCATGGTTTGAAAAATAAGACTCTTTTTGGGATGTTTTGCAGCAGAAGAAGGAATTAAGTTTATTTTGTTTGGTTGATTAAGACCGCTACTGTCATATTTTGTATTTGTATATTGCAATAATCCGCCGGCATTGTATAGTAGTTAGCGTCCTCAGCTGTCACGCAGTGGGCTTGGGTTCAAATCTCGAATAAGGCTTGGTTGTTTCCGTGTCGTTCCTCTGATAGAAAGCAACACTGGCTCACCCATATGGTGCTCCCATAATAGAGTAGCTAGCAAGCCAGCGGTTAATAACAAAAGGCGAAGGTGTCAAAACAAAGTGTCTCCTCATTCAAAAAATATGTATTATATTTGTTTGCAGTTATTCCTATACTATCATCTATAGCAACAGAGGGACTCGTACCCATGATCTCTGTTCCGAATACCACTCCAATATACACTCGTTTATCGTTACCAATTTAAACGAGTCGGTATAATACGTAGAAGGGTAAAATAAACATACATAAGGCTCTTTACAAAATTTAATATCTAAGTACTAGAAATAAATTACATAGAATGTGATACTTACTATTAAGTGTATATACAAAATAAGTCTGTAAAATGCAGGGCTGAATGACATTTTGTTGATCTTTTTTTCTGTTCTTAAGTATCATTAGTACAGGGTGCGGTTGTGTGGCTTCCAACAATTTAATAACTCATAAAACACGAACCAAACAATTTGCAGAAAATAGCATAATATTTTCTAAAAGTGCTTACGATCTAGTTTTTTTCCCCCACGAGGTATTGAAAATAACGCCACTCAGGTGGCACCGGCTATTTGCGATGATCTGCCGAAGCCGTTCCCTAAAGTTTTACATCTCTATGTAGACTTGTGGCGGCCCTGTGGTACAGCGCCCCGGTTTTCGGTGCTGAGGGTGCTCGGATCGAATCCCGGCGTCGCGCCATGAAAAATCTCTCCGTTTGTGTCGTCCCTTCGTAGAGAGTAATGCTGTCTGCCCATATGGTTCCCCCATAATAAAATGGACAGAAAACTGCGGCGTTGTATAGGCGAATGTTTGAGAACAAGTATTTCCGCTTAAAAAAAACAAAAACAAAAAAAAAATTTGTTTTTCATCTCTGGGGGAATGGTGGCAACTTGCCCACGGACTTACGGACTCGTTGCACGTTATCAGGTGTTACAATGTTCAGAGTACTACCACTTGATTTCCCTGGTAATGCAGACCTACTTGTACTCGCCTTTGAAACACATCGCAGGACTGTTATTCGATCAGGAATAGCACCAGTTGCATAAAGCCCGAAACGCGTCCTAGATGCTCCTTGAGTCATTATTTTTAAGACAGAATCGTTGTTTAAAAAGAATGCCTCGATAGAGAAGATACAATATGCAACCAGACGAACTTACTATGTCTACTGACAACTGGAAGTACTGCCCGAACTGTTGCGATCTCCCGCGTCGATCTACTATCACCACTCCCTTATCAGTAACCTTCAAAAATGTGGGATTCCATTTTGCCCCAACCTGTATTATGGACTAAATATTGTGCTCTCCAATAAGGTTGAGTAACCAATGAATCTAATATATTATTCTGAAGGATATTCATGAATTATATTAATATGCCTAACAGTTACTGTGCCATGAGTTATGCTATCTATTGGTTCTTTTCCCCTAAACATACACCGTTAATTTAGCCAGAAATTCATTCCGCAGTTTTCTTTTAGTTCAGAAGTGTCATTCCTTACAGCTCTTAGCCGCATGATGCTCTTTTAATAATAGCCTCTGATTAGACGAAAGCTAACGCAAACGTATACCAATATATATTTACTTCTTGACAGGTTTCATATTTTTACTGCATTTTGTTATTAAAACTAAAACTATGTGCTGAAATAATGAAATAGAAAACAAACTTTTATAAAATTAGAATATTTCTGCATTATTTATAAAATAGCGGACTTATCTTCCGAAACGTGCATTCAAGGTATTCACTACGGAAAAAAAATCAATCATAAGAGAAGAAAATTGTTTTCGTATCTGAACAATGGTACAATGAGAAATGCAGTTTTGAACTTTGAAAAGCGCATCTAATATACTCTTATGCTGTCGCAGTGGAATTTTTGATTTTAGTATTATGAACGAACCCTGATCTTAAATGTAAATGTTGTATGTTCAGAAAAGAGACCCGGACAGTTGAGTGCAAATTTTTGAGTACACATTAATTTAAAACTTTCTTTATTCATAGATTTTTTCTGAATGTTGCTACTTGATTTCCTATTATTAAGAAAATTGGAGGTTAAAACAACACTTTTCATCTTATAAATTAGATATAACATACCTTTTTTACAAATATTGTAAGGCTGTATGTTTGAGCAGGGTATGAAATTAAAGTTTAAAATATGTCATTTATTTTAAAGCATGTTAGATCGTAGCATCTCAGTAATTCATTTGATCTATGTTTTAAACTTAATACCTTCATTCAGGTAAAATAAGCTCATGTGTTTATCTGGTTAGCAGTAAAATTAACAAAGGATATTAAACGTAACTGGATGTATGTAAAAAAAACATTGTTTTGTACCATTAAATCGTAAATTGGCCATTTTCTCGCTTAAAAAAATAAAAGTATAAAAAAATTATCTTTTAAACGAAATCGTTCATATTTTCGACAAAGTTTTTGTTTTCTTGCTATTTATTATTGAACCAAATGATAGTACTCCTCTCCGTAATATTTTATTCCTTTACATATAATTTAATTTCGTAAATTTTTTTATATAATTTGCTTGAAGTAGATGCACTGAAATCCTAAAATCTGTAAAATTTGCTAACAATTTTTTTAAGATTCATTACACCGAACTGAAAAAAGAACGAGGTAATTAAAACATTACTCATGTTTTTTTAGTACTTGGTGTTAGATGGCCATCAGTTATCTGAAAGGAATTCCATACATCGATTTTTCGGAAATAAATTATCTTCACATAGCGTAAAATAAAATTAAGCCATCGATACTATCGAATAAAATAAAATAAAGTCCTCAGTTTTATTAGATTCTGGTAAAAAAATTTCTTTTTGATTACAAAACCGTTGACTTTCTCTGAATACGATAGTAAATAAAGAGATAATTTTTTGGGTGGATTTTTTTCTTTGCCTTTTTTCTTAACTAAACTAATATTATAATCGATGTGAATGATTTTTTAAGTGTTTTATAAAGTAGATAAATTTTCCGATTAAATGTATTTATTTTTCTATGCTAAAATTCTAAAATTTTTCGTCATTGCAGCAGGGCATCTTAAAAACAAATATGAAACTGTAAATAAAACGGGAGGGGGATTTTACAAATTAAATTCATAAAAATGGAAATCGAAAAATTTGAATACAGTTTTAAAAAATGTGTACTTGCAAGCAAATGTGCTGAATATTTAATCAGTGCCGAAAGCTGATTTATCTATATACACTAAAGTCCATAAATTAAGGATAATGCCAACTCCGGCAAATAAAGATTCAGAAACAAAACAAACGTGACTTATTCATAAAGCCCATTTATTAAACAAAAGGTAAAGAACAAAAAAGATGGTGTATATATGATACCATTCATAAAAACTGCGATTTTTGCTCCCTGGAACAATTGTAAAAAATATATCTTTTCCAAAAACTTAATATTTCATGGTTGGTATGCTGGTTAATACATTGTATTTCTCCCATGCGATGAAATACAGTCCGTACAACGCCTAAGCATGCTGAGTATCAAATTATCGAGCTGATCTTGGGGAAGATTACTCCACTCAGCAAGCAATGCTCTCCGAAGTTCCGGTACATATGTTGGATGTGGTTGACGGTCTGCAACTCGTCGACCAAGCATGTCCCACACATGCTCTATCGGATTCAAGTCAACTGAGAATGCTGGCCATTCCATACGGGTGGCCATTCCATACGGCCATTCCATACGCTGGCCATTCCATACATTCCATATCCTCAGATTGAATGCATTCGTTTACGATGTTTGCTCGGTGAGGATGGGCATTGTCATCCATAAACACAAATTCTGTGCCCATGACACCCCTAAACAAACGTACATGCTGTTCCAGAATGATGTCCCGATAAATGTGGCCGTTCATGGTTCTGATTTGAACTTGCAGATCTGTTCTGGAACCCAGTATAATCCTGCACCATCGTAACCCAATCCATGCACCCAATCCTGCATCATCGTAACAGTGCCGTTAAATGATGGTGTCTTGGTGGTAACGGCTACCTGGCGTTCTCCATATGATAATCCGACGTGAATCAGACAGAAAGTTAAACCTGGACTCGTCGGAAAACATCACACAAGCCCACTGTGACGATGTCCACATTGCATGTTCTCTACTCCAGGTTAATCGCTGCCTACAGTGAGTTTCTGTGAGTGGAACACATCTGACAGGCCTGCGAGCATATAGACCAATATTTCTCAAACGTCTGTACACGATTTGTCCTGAAACTGTGGTACCCGTGGCTGCAGATATCTGACGAGACAGGTCGGATGCTGTGCTACGTCAGCTTCTTTTGACAGTTACTGCCAAATACCCGTCTTCATTCGGCGTTGTAACTCGGGGGCGATCTGTACTGTAACGTCTAGTGACAATTCCATCATCTTGGAAGCGTTGCCAAAGCCTAGAGATGACACTTTCGGCAATTCAAATTTCCTCGGTTATTTCCATCTGAGTACGCCCACATTCCAGGCGGCTGATAATTCTACCACGTAAAAAATCATCCACATGCGTCCTATATGTCATAACTATTCTGTTATGGCACTGAGTGGCTTACAGAACGATTGTGAACAATTTTACTTCTTTGCCACCATTCCTTATACTATAACCCTCTCTTACACTCTCGTCGTTATGACGTACTATCGCCATCATCTGGTGGCTTCCTGTAATTTGCATATTATTCTTGAAAATGTGTGTGATAATTATACAGGTGAAATTTTTACTTTAGAGTTCGATTTTAGTGTGATCCTAAACTATCCTAAATTTATGGACATGAGTGTATATGAAAAACAGTTTCGTAACTGACTGACTGACAGATAACTCACAGACCAAACCGCTGGACCGAAAGGGCAGACATTTTGCATGGAATTTCTTTTTGCAATCTTTACCTCCACTTTCTGATTTTTGGTGAATTTTTAAAGATTAATTTTTAGAATTTAATTTATTAAATGCTGATCACGTGGTTTCGTTTCTTTTTGTGATAGTTTAAATTAATTTTGCGTCACGTGCATAACAATTAAATAAATTGACAAATAAAATATTAAAATAGGGGGAAAGATAAAAAATTTAACCATTAGACTCATTGAGATGGAAGTTTTTAAAGAATTTAATTAAAATTAGTATGTTTTATGGATATTAAACATACAAATTATTTGCATACATTGACCGTTGTATTTATTGTAAATAAATAAATAAATAAATATATATATATATATATATATATATATATATATATATATATATATATATATATATTGGCATTAATTGCATACATTAACCGTTGTATGTAATTTGAATGTAATCTGTAGCGAGGCACGAGTATTCAGCTAGTAATTAGATAATTTTCATGATAAATTTCAGTATTCTGATATGTACGAGAGGCCTGAATGTGACGTTATTCTGATACGTTTGACTTATGTGCCAAGAGAGATTTTTTGTCTACAAACCTAGGTGTTTCACCAAATTATAGCAAGTGGTCTGTGGGCGATAAAATGTGTCAATACTGTAAATCATTTAAGTAATCAAAAATATGCACGAAAAAATATTTTGACACTCTTTCAACACCTAATACCGCGACAGACATACAACCTTGCAGTATTTGATAATTTTTTTTCCCTTGCTCGCCACTCCCAATTTGCGAAAAGGCTCTAGCCTCTTTTCTCTATATGAAAATAATACGCAATTAAGACCGAATATAAATTTGGACATTGTAATCAAAATTCTAAATATTTTATTTCATTGTGTGAATCTTGAAGTACAGAAATAAAGTTATTCCTTGTAGCTCTTCAGAATACCTATTGCACAACTAATCATATATAATTAAATTATATTTGAACTATTTTCCTTAAAGAGACGAAAATATTTTGTAGTGAAACAATAAAGACAATGTCCTCTCATTTGTAGATTTATCATTTTGTTTTAAAATAGGGAATGGTAATGGGTAACTCCCAGGATTATAAACCGGGCATTCTAAAAGGTATAATTTTGATGGGCACAATCTTCCCAAGCCTTAATCCCTCATTTGGAGATAAATTAAGACTTTTGAGAGTTAAGGGGTCTTTGGGAATGATACAGTCACACCCCGTGTGATATAGCGAAACCGGTTTATAACGAACTCACGGATATAACGAACGAAAAGTTTGGTCTCGCCGTTTTCTTATTGTACTTAATTTAATTAATATTATGCCAGTTTAATGTAGACAATTGTAGTCGATTTAATTTATTAATGATCATTTTTAATAAATTTTATCATTTTTTAATACATCATTATTGAATACACATTGCAACTAATTAGTTATACATTTTGCGAACTCTAGCATTTTTTTTAACCGTTCGGATATAGCGAACCACTGTATAAAGCGAACAAAACATTTGGTCCCTTGAAGTTCGTTATAAGGGGTTTCGACTGTGTACAGATCTTTTGCTTTCAAATCTGCTGCACTAACTTGTTTGGAATAATCATCCATGTTTACCCATAACAAACTTCGGACATTGTTAGAAATACTAAAAGTTTCAAATTAAATAAAACAGATTTTTGTTTCCAAATTTGTTTATGAATTTAGATGTGAAGCTTTGAATCCGCATGATATATCCGATAAATGAAGTATAAATATGTTTTTTTTTAAATCTTATTTTTGTTTTGATTAGTTTGGTTGGATTGGTTTGGTTAAGAGCGCTACGGTCATTTTTTGCCACTCAAGGTCTAATTAGACCGGGACCTACAGCTTAAAGCCGATTCCGAACGGCTACAAACATCCATGCCAGTAATGGGATTCGAGCCCGCAGACTTTGGTACCGAAAGCCAGGGCCCTATTTCATTAGGCCATATTCCCGCTTTTGTTATGAATCAGTAAAAACAAGTAGCTCTCATCATAGTATCGTTTAAATAGTCTGTTATTATATGTTTTGCACAAACCGCTATTTAATTTTTGTTGGTCTTCCTAAAGCGTATAATTTTATAATTCGTATTATTTACATCTCAATACAAACAATAGACGCAATAATGCATGAATATAAGGGACAAACAACAGATTCCCTTTCTCAAGAAACAAAGACGCATCCATATTTTTTAAAAGATATTGTGACATTATCGTGGCATATCGAGATATTTTCTTTCCTTCATTCTGGTAAGTACATGTATTTTTTACCAAGTAAATTTGGTTAAAATAAGCTGTAATTTTGTATACTGAACTAATTTTAAGCATGAAAAACATTTCTAAAACTAGTAATCTAAAATATACTAGTAGTTCCTTCTTTTACCGTTTTCAAATTCATTACGGTCAATCACTGGAGACAAAACTGTGTAAATTATTTGAAATTATTGTAATATTTTATTCTCAGAGAGCAAAATGCAATCATATAAGTATACTTATTTCATATAAGAAACTTATGGCTGCTCCATATTGAAATTGATCTAGAAAGCTTATCACAGAGAAAAAAAAAAGGACGGTTTTCGATTATTATGTTACACTTAAAATGGAAGGTAGTTTCTTCCTAAATTCTTACTGTCTCTTTATCAAGATCGAGCTTGTGACCGTAAATAGCAAAATATGTACCAAGTGGAGAAATTGATTTTGACTAACTCTTCTGCAGAAAAAAGAACCATATTTTTTGGCAACTTAAGAATGGAAATAAATGCAAGGTTCAATGGATGGGAACTGATAGAAGGCTAAATGGCCTCTGGCGGTGAAACACTAGGGACTATATTTCGTAGTATCAGAGTTGGGACAATAAGAGTTGCAGTGTGAGAGCATGGGTTGCGATTTCCTTGACTTTATTGCGTTCTCTAATTGAAAAGCATCTGTCCTATTTGCAATCTTTCTGTAAATTCGGTTGTATTATCCATCTCTTCTCACTCCTGAATATGCAAGGCGTATATAAAATATATTTTCTTCGTTAAGCAAAATTTAAAGATGTTAAAAACGAAAGAGCCTTTCTACTTTTACTTTCGTTTACTTAAAAAATATTTGGGTCATACTATCAAAAAGTATGAAAAGGTAATGGACTAAATTAAAATTTTCCTTACGGGGTGGGATAGCATGTATCCCAAGAATACGGGCCCAAGAATGAATAATATATATATATATATATATATATATACAGTATGCCCACTAAAGTCCTTTCCCACCCTCTTAACTTCGGAATGGCTGCTGCTATATTCATAAAAGTGGTGTGTAGGTATAGTAAAGTAACTATGCCCTACTGAATGAAACCACCTACCGCGCCACCTGGTGGAAACCTGTGGAGTTAGCATTCCTATCTCGAAAACGGAACGAGATAGGGAAAAAAGTGATTAACAAAGTTGTAGAAAATCATCGATTTAGTACGAAACGATACCTTGTGGACATTAATGCAAAGAATAGAGCGGTTAAAACGCGCATTTGTTTTTTCGTGATTTCCTACACTGTGACGTCACGAAACTTGAACGGAAGGAGAAATGATTATCTTTCGAGCAAAACACGACACCGCAATGTGCACAGTGGTATATCGCTTTTGATCCCCAATCAAAAGGACCACGGTTCAAACCTCGATGGTTTCATCCTTGTACTGATTGTCTTTATAAACAGAATAGACAATACGTAGATCGTGTAAAATAGTGTCGCATCAACTCAACGCAACTTGCGCTTGGTGATCGAAATTTTTGCAGTTTGCAAATACATAAGAAACGTCCCGCCTGAAACTGTTCACCTGAGACAGCTATAAAATAGACATCTTCTTGGGGTTGTAGTATGTTGATTCTCGTGGTCATGGCTTAATATTCCAAAGCTGAGATCTCCAGTGAAGCAGTACCTCGTCAAGGAATTCAGGGACCAAATAACTGGGTATGGCGGTTTCGAAGAGTGGCCTCCACGTTCACCTAATCTGACTCCACTGGAATTTTTCCTGTGGGGATACCTGAAACAGCAGGTGTATGTGAACCCTCCACAAACATTGCAGGACCTTAAACGACGCATTAAGGACGCTTGGGCCAACGTGTCACGCTCTATGCTCCAACGTATGCAACGTGAGATTCAAATGAGGATCCAAATGTGTATTGCAGTTGACGGTGAGAAGTTTGAACGTCTCCAATAAAGGTATATTGTTAAAATTAGTTGTTTTTTTTTTCTTTCTCAGATCCTTTTGTCCCGTCACAGTGTAGGAAATCACGAAAAAACAAATGCACGTTTTAACCATTGTAGTCTTCTCATTAATGTCCACAAGGTGTCTTTTCGTACTAAATCGATAATTTTCTACAACTTTGTAAATCTTTTTTTCCCTATATCGTTCCGTTTTCGAGATAAGAATGCTAACTCCACAGTTTTCCACCAGGTGGCGCGGTAGGTGGTTTCATTCAGTAACGCATAGCTACTTTACTATACCTAGACACCACTTTTTTTAATATAGCAGGAGCCGTTCCGAATTTAAGAGGGTGGGCAGGGATTTTAGTGGGCATACTGTATATACATATATATATGCATACACACACACATATATATATATATGTATATATATATATATATATATATGCATACACACACACACACACACACACATACACACACACACATATATATATATATATATATATATATATATATATATGTATATACATACACACACATATATTTATATAACCCCCTTAATGGCCATTCGAAAGAGGGAATCGGAAAAAATGGGCCCCGTAAGCTAAAGGTTAAAATCTTTAACTTTCCTTCATATGTTATTTTTTAAGCTTATTTCGAGAAATTTCTCCCTTTTTTGGTCTAAAAAAATGCTCCAGTTAACTATAATGCAACATGAAAATAACTTTTGAAGTTTGTTTTAATAATTCATTAAAGCAAATACCTTATCATGCGTGGGTTATTTCTACTAGAATGTGGTGTTAGATTGCCAGCAGCGATTGCAATGAGTTTCGATAAAATTGATTTTTCAAAAATAAACGATGTTAAAAATAAATGACGTATCAGCTCGTAGAAATAGGATTTAAAAAAAAAAGTCGTTGATGGGGCAAACCGTAATAATCAATTACACTATTAACTTAAAAGGGAGAAAAAACGATATCAGGTGTATGTTCGAGAAAAATAAAATAACAGAATGTGTATATTTGAAGAGGGTAAAATATTATTAATGCGAGTACGCTTCCCAGCTCTCGATTTATGGAAATTGACGTCATTTTCGAAGGAATATGACTGAAAATAATTTAATGCTGGAAATACAGCTCTAGGAAATGTCTAAATACTTCGATTTTGTTTTTTACATTAAGTTGTAATTTGAGTTTTTATTTATTAAACTAATGTGAGAAACGAGATTAGTTTTAAAAACATGTATAGCTGAAAAAAAATATAGAATGCATATAATTGGAAAACATAAATGAACTATTAAAAAGGAAAATTTTTCTGCGCAATTTATGCAAAATAATTCAAATTCCGGGGCTTACGAAATCTCTCAACTAACTTTATTCCTTAATGAAAAACATGAAAAGTTTTTCGGAATATTTGCTTGGATTTCTGAAAATATTTGCCAAATTATTTTCCCTTTTAGCAAATTAATAGGTAACTATAGAGTAGGAAATTAGATTAATATGCACTAAAGTTTAAAAAAAATGTACTAAACTGTTTTTTACCAATAAAAATTCAATTTTATCCAGAAAAAAATAAACACAAAAACATATTTTAAGTAATTCAAATAGAGGATCAAAATATAAATGAAGTAATAAAACACCTGAACAATCTGTTATAAACAAATTAATCAAACAATATAAATGAATCAACACAAAACAATACCATAAATAACACATAGACAGCCGAAAGAAAATAATAGAAAGACTACCCAACTGTTGAATAAATTTAAACTTTTTAAATAAAAGATTGCGCAGTTGCAACAAATCGTCTTACTGAACAAAGACAATTGCAACTAGTAAAAAGTAAAATTCAACAGAGGAAGATATTTACCAACAGAAAGAATGGAAACAAAATAAACAGAAATCCTACATCTAGAGCTAAACGCACCATAAATGCAAGATTCTGTAGCAGTAAATGAACTAAACCGTATAACGAGGCAACCGACCGGTCTCTTCATCAGGAGGCCTAACCGAGTCAGTTACCTGAAGGGAAAACTTTCTGAATAAGATGCAGGTCTAACCAAAAGACATCCGAAGGCCCCGAGATCCCCATTGAAACAGATAGTCAAAGCAAATGAAAATAAGCAGAAAACCTACACCTAGAAACAAATACACCATCAATGCAAGATTCTATAGCAGTAAATGAACTAGACCATATAACGAGGCAACCGATCGGTCTCCTCATCAGGAGGTCTAACCGAATCAGTTACCTGAAGGGGGAACTATCTGAATAGAGTGCAGGTCTAACCAAAAGACATCCCAATGTCCCGAGATCCCCATGGAAACAGATAGTCAAAGTAAATGAAAATTAGCAGAAAGCCTACACTGAGAGCCAAATGCACCATCAATGCAAGATTCTGCAGCTGTAAATGAACTAAACCATATAACGAGGCAACCGATCAGTCTCTTCATCAGGAGACCTAACCGAATCAGTTACCTGAAGGGGGAACTATCTGAATAGAGTGCAGGTCTAACCAAAATACATCCCAAGACCCCGAGATCCCCATTGAAACAGATAGTCAAAACAAATGAAAATAAGAAGAAAGCCTCCACTTAGAGCCAAATGCACCGTCAATGCAAGATTCTATAGCAGTAAATGAACTAAACCACACAACGAGGCCACCGATCGGTCTCCTCATCAGGAGGTCTAACCGAATCAGTTACCTGAAGTGGGAACTATCTGAATAGAGTGTAGATCTAACCAAAAGATATCCCAATGTCCAGAGATCCCCATGGAAACAGATAGTCAAAACAAATGAAAATAAACAGAAAGCCTACACTGAGAGCCAAATGCACCATAAATGCAAGATTCTGCAGCAGTAAATGAACTAAACCATATAACGAGGCAACCGATCAGTCTCTTCATCAGGCGGCCTAACCGAATCAGTTACCTGAAGGGAAAACATTTTGAATAAGATGCAGGTCTAACCAAAAGACATCCCAATGCCCCGAGATCCCCATGGAAACAGATAGTGAAAGCAAATGATAATAAGCAGAAAGCCTACACTGAAAGCTAAACGCACTATTAATGCAAGATTCTGTAGGAGTAAAAAGTAAACACACAATCCTAATAGAAGACAATCTGTTGACTATCTGTTTCAATGGGTAATTCGGGGCTTTGGGATGTCTTTTGGTTAGACCTGCATCCTATTCAGGAAGCTCTCCCTTGAGGTAACTCATTCGGTTAAGCCTCCTGATGAAGAGACCCTGTCGGTTGCCTCGTTATATGGTTTAGGTCTTTTACTGATACAGAATATTGCTTTTATGGTGGGTATAGCTCTAAATGCAGGATTTCTGTTTATTTTGTTTGCATTCTTCCTGTTAGTAAAAATCTTTCTCTGTTGAATTTTACTTTTTACTAGTTACATCTGTTACAAACAAAAAAATCAGTTCTACATTACACGAAAAGTCGTTATATATTCCAATACTAACTGAATAACTGTACTGCGCTGCAGAGTACATTCAAATTAAATACAACGGTCAATGTATGCAATTAATGCCAAATATATATATATATATATATATATGATGTAAAAAAAAATTTGTTTATAAAAAAATCGTAACGGATATTTTTATAGACAAAATAATGTTGAAGAAAATCTTCAAATTGAATCTTATAGAACATATTAAAGAATATAGTGCAGTTAATATAATACAGTTTGAGGAACATACCGTTTACTGTATTTTAATATTATATTTTTTTGGATAATGTCCAATGGTCTTCCGCATTAGAAAGAAAGCAAAATATTTCTTTTGTCTATTTCGTTGTTATCCACGTGATGCAAAATTAGTTTAAAGTATGACGAAAAGAAAATAAACCACGTGATCAGCATTTAATTAGTTAAAGTCTAAAAATTAATATTTTAAAATTCACCAAAAATCTTAAAATGGAGGTAAAGATTCGAAAAAGTTTTCATTTTAAACGAATTTTTTTATGATTTTTTCCGTGGTATAAATTTTATAATCCTCGGATTGTTATTTTAAATGCAAACTTTAAAAAAAATGTTACAAAAATTGCTTAAAATTTAATTTAAAAAAATCTAAGAAATTTGTTTCAAAAATCTTTCTTAGTGCATCCCTACACTATAAGAAGAATCGCCATGCAATCGTCCAGCGGTTTGGTCTGTACGTTATATGTCAGTCAGTCAGTTAGTCAGTTACGGAACTGTTTTATATATATATATATATATATATATATATATATATATATATATATATATATATATATATATATATATATATATATATATATATATATATATATACATATATATACATATATATATATATATATATATACATATCTATATATATATATATATATATATATATATATATACTATATATATATATATATATATATATATATATATACATACATATATATACATAGATAGATAGATAATCAAATAAATTTATATGAATAAATTAAAATTCGGTCTGTATGTCTCTTCCCTATACAATTCAAAATCTAGTTAAGATAGTTGGCGCAAGATTGGCACAAATACTCAATAAGGCTCCATCAAAAGGAGACTGCCAGAAAACACACCTTTTTTCTTCCCTATAAAATATGGATGCCTTCATCATGATGTACATAAAATCTTCATCTTGTCTTCAGTTTATTTTAGTCTTACCTCCGGATTGTCTAAATATGAATTTCTATTACTGGCCACCAGAGAACATTCTTCTGGAAGGTAGCCTATAAATTGCTTTCTCTAGAGTAAAAATTATTTATTTTTTTCTCGTCAGGAAGGAAAACGAAAAATATTATACATAGTGGAGCAACAGAAAAATTATTTATTTATTCATTTTCTAGTAATACGCGTATGTACTACCTAGGCAATTTCTACAAAGTGATACATTTCATGAATTCGTAAATTATGTACTACTATGAATAAATTTCAATATTTTTCTATTTGCCTCTCACATTTCTCAAAAAAAGACGATGTTTTTATACAAGAATCCTGGTCAACAACGGAGAGTAACAGCTAATTCATTCAAAATAAAAGAAATGGATATAGAATATGCTGTAACAAAAAATTCAAATTTAACCTCTTAAAAATAGTGTTATTTTAATGTATTCATGTATACATTTGAATCATATTTGAATACTCGTGCTTCGCTAAGGAGTGCATTCAAATTAAATGCAACGATCAATGTATGCAATTAATTTGCATGTTTAATATCCATAAAACATATTAATTTGAATTAAATACTTAAAAAAACTTCCATCTGAATTAGTCTAGTGATTAAATTTTATCGTTTACCGTATTTTAATACTTTTTTGTTAATTTATTTCGTTGTTATGACCGTGACGCAAAATTAATTTAAATTATCCCAAAAAGAAAAGAAACCACGGGATCAACATTTAATGTATTAAATTCGAAAAATTAATTTTTAAAAATTCACCAAAAATCAGAAAATGAAGGTAAAGATTCAAGAAAAGGTTTTATTTCAAAGGAATTTTTATGATCTTTTTTTAGACATAAATTTTATAAACCTTAAATTATTGTTTTAAATGCAAACCTTAAAAACGTTACAAAAGCAGCTTAAAAAATTTTAAAAATTTAATTAATATAAAAAAATGAATTTAAAAATATCTTAGAAGAATTTTTCAAAAATCTTTCTTAGTGCACCCCTACACTATAAGTAGAACCGCGATGCAAAATTTCAGCCCTTTAAGTCTAGCGGTCTGTGCGTTATCTGTCAGTAAGTTAAGGAACTGATTTAATTATATAGAATTGCTGAAAACCCGAACTTCGCTACAGAGTACATTCCAATTAAATACAACGGTCAATGTAAGTAATCAATGCCAAAAAAATAGATAAATATATATATGTATTTATAATAAATACAATGATCAATGTATGCAATTGGTGTAATATATATATATATATATATATATATATATATATATATATATATATATATATATATATATATATATATATATATATATTTATTTATTTATTTATAAATTATCGTAAGAGATATTTTTATAGACAAAATAGTGTAGAAGCAAATATTCAAATTAAATCTAATAGAACAGACTAAAGAGTATAGTACAGTTAATATAGTACAGTTTCAAGAACATATCTTTTACTGTATTTTAATATTTTTTGGATAATGGCCAATCGGATTTTATTATTTTTGGATAATGGCCGCATTAGCAAGAAAAATTTGTTTTTGTCTATTTCGTTGTTATGCACGTAGCGATAAATTAATTTAAAGTACCAGAAAAAAGAAATCACGTCATCAGAATTTAATAAATAAAATTCTAAAATTTAATCTTTAAAAATTCACCAAAAATCAGAAAATGGAGGTAAAGATTCGAAAAAGTTTTCATTTTAAAGGAATTTTTATGATCTTTCGCGTGACATAAATTTTATAAACCTCGAATTATTATTTTAATTGCAAACTTAAAAAAAGTTACTAAAAAAGCTTAAAAATTTAATTTGAAAACTCTAAGAAGAATTTTTCAAAAAATCTTTCTTGGTGCACCCTTACACTATTAGAAGAATCGCCATGCAAAATTTCAGCCCTTTAGGTCCACCGGTTTGGTCTGTGCGTTGTCTGATAGTCAGTCAGTCAGTCGGTCATTTACGGAACTGTTTTGTATATATAGATATAACAAATAGTAATAAATATTAAATTATAATTAAAAGAACCAACTTTTATCGCTCTTGAATAAATAAATGATATGTATATATATATATATATATATATATATATATATATATATATATATATATATATATATATATATATATATATATATATATATATATATATAAATGTGTGTGTGTGTGTGTGCGTGTGTGTACTGTTTGGTCTACGTGGAGATAGGTCAAACAGTACAAATCATCATGATCTGTTGTGAGGTCAAATAAATCTTAGTGTGATCAAATCCCGTGCTGCTAACGAAGAATTGAAAAATATCGTGATGGAAACAATGATTAGAATTTTTGTATACTTCACAGAAGTTATTTTAATATGTTCCGATAATTTACGATTAACTTTTTTTCAATATTATACGACCATTTCAACCTATGGATAATTTGAACACAGTGACAAAAATATTTTCGCGATTTTAAATAGAAAATGAGTGATTTTCAAATATATCACAAGGCTTTTATATGCATTACTTCGAATTCTTCAGTATTATTTATTTAGCATACACAGAATTTATTCTCGGAAAAGTAGATGTAAATTTAAGTAATTTTGAAAATGCAATGAGTAAAAACGTGTTTATGTTTACATAACTTATTGCTTTTTAAGGTAACTACTTTACGAGTTTCTGTTGAAAATAAATAGATGCATTTCAAAATATTTTAAGAACATTTGTACGCGCATTCAACACTTTGCTTTTTAAAAGGTCTTTGCTCTTGTTCAAATAAAGTTGTTTAAACGCACTCGAAATAGCCTCTTTTAAAATTAATATTTTATGAAGAACTTTGATTTCGTTTCACACTCGCATTTTTAGATACTAAGCATTTAGTTTTTTAATATTTTAATTCAGGGTATTTTTCTCTTTCTGGAAATTTGTCACAACAAATAATTTTCCCAGGTATGATTATAGGTATAGCTGTTTGTTTACGCGATTAATAAAATGAATGCTTTATTTGAAAAAGCTGCGCTTGATACTCGTAAAGAGTTAGAAATGTGGTTTTTGGTATATACAATTCACGTTATGAACAGTGTTCTCCACTGAAATGTAAATATAAATTTAGATTAATTATCGAGTTTTAAAATAAACGGCAGTTCTTGATTAAGGTCTTTTTTACTTATGATGTATTACTCTTGAAATATAATAGACTAGCTGAATACCCGTGCTTCGCTACGGAGTACATTCAAATTAAATATAACGGTCAATGTATGCAATTAATGCCAAACAAAATATATATTTATAAACAAATCGTAACGGATATTTTATAGACAAAATAATGTAGAAGAAAATATTCAAATTAAATATAATAGAACTTACTAAAGAGTATAGAACAGTTTAAAGATCATTTTAGTTTTACTGTATTTTAATATTTCTTGGATAATGTCCAATCGTTTGTCGTATTAGAAGGAAAAAAGTATTTTTTTTGTCAATTTATTTCGTTGTTATGCTTGTGACGAAAAATTAATTTAAATTATCACAAAAAGAAAAGAAACCACATGATCAGCATTTCATAAATTAAATTCTAAAAATTAATCTTTAAAAATACACTAAAAATTAGAAAATAGAGGTAAAGATTCGAAAAGGATTTCATTTTAAAGGAATTTGTATGATCTTTCTCGTGATATAAATTTTATAACCCTCGGATTATTATTTTAAATGCAAACTTTAAAGAATATTACGAAAACAGCTTAAAAATTTAATTTTAAAAAATCTAAGAATTTTTCAAAAATCTTTCTTGGTGCACCCCTACACTATAAGAAGAATCTGCATGCAAAATTTGAACCCTTCAGGTCCAGCGGTTTGGTCTGTGCGTTATATGTCAGTCAGTCAGTCAGTCAGTCAGTTACGGAACTGTTTTATTTATATAGTTTAGAAGTTAATAGAAAATAACATCTAAATTGGACGAAACTTGGAGAAACTCGATCTGAAAAGAGAAATAATAATATTAATTATGTACAAAATTACCCCTGTAAACGAATTAAAGCGAAAATGAACAATGAAAAACTTTTTATTTATTTATTTATTAACCAATTGCTATGAAATTTTGTATACTTATACAGTGTTGTTTAGAGATGGAAATTCTAAATTTTAAAAAATCAGAATGTATTTAATTAAGATATTAATTAAAATCAGTTTGTTAATTACTCTGTTTAAAAATTCTCCATGCGCATTAATTTTTGTCTCAGATATCTAATTTTCACTCTTATGCTAGCTTTATATAGTTATAATAAAATTTAGTAGCAATATTTGATTTACAGTCATATTTATAAAAACTAGAAAATAAATCGATAAAAATAGGTCATTTTATGCAAAATTTTATCAAAAATTAATTTTTGTAAAAATTTTAAGTTGTTTTAAAATAGTATAATGAATTGATTCCTAAGTTTTATTCTAACATATATATATATATATATATATATATATATATATATATATATATATATATATATATATATATATATATATATATATATATATATATATATATATAATCATTTTATGAAATTTTATGAAAATACAAGAAAAATTATGACGCATGGAATATTTTAAACTTACCAAAACGACATGAAAACTTGTTTTGAGAAAATGACATTTAAAGTTTTAATTTGACTAACATTTCCATTGTTTACTTTTGAAAAAAATACTTATAACTCGGTTAATAATGATCGGATCAACATACTTCTTTTAAATTTAAAGCTGATGAGTTGCAGAATCATTTTCTGAAAGGAAAAAAATCGTTTTGGGGACATATTTTTGTCAATCTGAAGGTCCATTGTTGCCTTAAAAAGATACAAGGTAGTTTTCATAATCAAGTCAGAGGGTAGTCTTTTGCCTTCAGTACCAGATTCTGTGAATATGAGCTTCGCGGTTAGCAAGGGTGTTTGATGACTTTCGGAATCAGTTTCAAACTTTGTGGTTACAGGATGATGTCCGAATAGCTAGAACAATGGCGTTTGGTATTCGGGCCTGGTGATTCATTTTCTCAAGGGGCCGTGGATGTTTTCAGCCATTCGGAATCGACTTCAAACTGTAGGACATGGTTTCAGGCGTATATTTTTGCTAAAGGACTGCCTACCAAGGCGAACTTTATACATTTTGTCATAGTCTAATTAGTCTTGGTGTAATAAAAGATGGCGGTATCCCTCAAAACTAACCAACCAAGTGTAGTTATAAATGGCTGAGCTCCAAGCTAGCCAACGATTTTCAGTCTTCGGGAGATGTGTTTCATCAGCATACATGTTAAAATTTTAACGTAGGATTACGTTCCTCCATAACGGTCCCCCGGGAAGCAAAATTTCAGAAGCTAAAACCGTCCGTCGTAGCGAGTTATAATTTTGGGAGCGTGCCAAACCCAGTCTGTATCACTTGGAGAAATCAGTAAAAAGTTAAACAGAAAAGTACCAAAATGCGTCAAAATTTTGACATATATGTGTACACTGAGTGACCAAAATATTATGACCACCCCCTCAATACAATGTTGGACCACCTTTTGCCTTAATACTGTATGGATGCTTCTTGTCAGGGATTCTATGAGATGTTGGTAGGTGGTATGAGGAATTTGAGGCATTATCCGATGTACTGCAATGTCCAATTCCTTAAGATTTGATGGTACTGGATCCATCTGCCTGATGCATCATTCGATATCATCTCACAAATTCTCAATTGGATTGAGATCTGTTGATTGTGCAGGGCAACGAAGGAAGGTAAATTTTTCGTCATGCTTTTCGAACCATCTGAGGACAATTCCAGCTTTACGACAAGGAGCACTGTCTTTCTGGAAGTATCCATCACCGGCAGGGTACACCATTAGCATAATAGGATGTACTTGATCTGTGTTAGCATTTAAATACCCGTGGGCATTCAGACATTGTTTAACAGGAATCAAAGGACCCATATAATGCCAAGAAAACATCCCCCAAACCATAATATTGCCTCCACCAGCTTGAAGTGTAGGCACAATGAAGCTGGGGTTCATGCTTTCGTGCTGTTTTCTCCATATTCGTACCCTGCCATCTGCATGGTGTAATTGAAAACGCGATTCATCGAACCACATGAACCTTTTCCAGTCATTTACTGTCCTATTCTTGTGATCCTTTGCGAACTTTAGACATCTGTTCTTGTTCAAGGCTAGACAGTAGAGGCTTTCAAACAGGTCGTCGATTTCCATAGCCAGGCGTTGTTTAACATGAATCAAAGGACCCCTAAAATGCCAAGAAAACATCCCCCAAACCATAATATTGCTTCCACCAGCTTGAAGTGTTGGGGCAATGAAGCTGGGATTCATGCTTTCGTGCTGTTTTCTCCATATTCGTACCCTGCCATCTGAATGGTGTAATTGAAAACGCGATCCATCGAACCACATGAGCCTTTTACAGTTATTTACTGTCCAATCCATGTGATTCTTTGCGAACTTGAGACGTCTGCTCTTGTTCAAGGCTAGACAGTAGAAGCTTTCGAACAGGTCTTCGACTTCCATAGCCTATACGGTGTAATGTGCGAAAAGCAGTTTCTTATGACTTTTGCAGTTGCTCCTTGATTAAGATTCCCCGCTACATATCTTTTACTGTATTTTAATATGCTTTTGGATAATTTTCAATCGTCTGCCGCATTAGCAAGAAAAAAAAATTGTCTATCTCTTTTTTTTATTCACGCGACGATAAATTAATGTAAAGCACCAGAAGATGAATCACGTGATCAGCATTTAATAAATATAATTATAAAAATTTATCGTTAAAAATTTTCCAAAAATCCGAAAATGAAGGTAAAGATTCGAAAAAGATTTCATTTTAAAGGAATTTTTATCATCTTTCTCGTGACATAAATTTTATAACTATCAGTTTATTATTTTAAATGCAAACTTGAAAAAAGTCACTAAAACAGCTTTTCACATATGCGTTTTTCACATGTGCAACATGTGAAAAATGGCAACACATGTGGTTGCATGATTTCATGAACATACCGCTGGGCTGTCATGGTGCCACGGAACAATACTAGGGGTGACCGTGTATTGTAGGCAATGGCACCCCATACCATCACACCAGCTGTGGGAGCGATATGTCGCTGTACAGCAAAGGCAGGATTGAAGCGTTCACCACGGGCTCTCCACACATGAACACGATTGTCATCACTGCCGAGATTGAATCTGGATTCGTCGCTAAAGACGACCTGGTTCCATTCCGCTGCAGTTCAGTTTCCTCGTGCGCGGCAAAACTCCAAACGGAGGCGTCGATGGGTGGGCGTCAAGGGCAGCACACGTAATGGGCGCCGCGATACCAACTGTCCTTCAGCCAGGCGCCTTCGTATGGTTCGAGAAGACACAGAGGCCCCTAGTGAAGGTGCTACCTGTGCCTGGATGGCGGCCGATGAAGCAGTTGGCTGTACGCGTGCATTTCTTACGATGTGGCGGTCTTCTCGACGACTGGTCTGTCGAGGGCGTCCTGAGCCTGGTCTCCGTGTACATGACATCTCTGGGGTCCACTGGTCCCAACACTTCCTCACAACACAATCAGAGCGGCCTAATTGACGAGCTACTCGCCTAGCTGACCACCCAGCTTCCATCATCCCGACGATTCTCCCCCTCTCAAACTGCGACAACTGCTTATATTGTCTTCGAACACGGCGTAATGGCATGTCTATCTCAGCTCTTCCTTTGTAAATGATTCAGCACACTCAAACAAGCTTTGGTTACCTGTTTTATACTCCACAAAGTACGATGTTCAACGCCCTCTACCGGCTATACGTAATGCGCAATCACGCTGCATGTCTAATCTTTTGCATATCTCCCCGACATGTACCTTCATTGCAAGTTTCGTTACGATCCCGCAATTATTTCATGGTGCGGTAATTTTTTGTCCATGAGTGTATTTTATCTAATTACTTTTAATCAATTTGAGATGATATATGATGGCTATCAAACCACAGAGTGGGATTTTTATACTTTTCTAAATATTTCGCTTCGAAAGATTAAATTTTTTTAAACTTTTTTCCTTATGTGCGAATATACAAATCATAAAGAAATCACTTTAAAGCTAAATGAGGGCTTTAAGAATGTAACACAGAATTTAAATTTTGTGGTTGTGTAATATTTCATTCGAGATAGGAAGTTTTATAATATTAAGTTTTATAAGTTTTATAAGTATTGTGGAGTGTTGTTCCACTACAACTTCTTGTAACAGCATGGAACTGAACAGTAGGGTATCCAACTCTGAGAGACGAGGAAAATAGTTATTAAAACCGTTAAAACATTCGAGTACCATTTGCAGTCCTTCCACAGAGTTTCCTTCGACGTTTGTGCAGGCTCCCACACATGACTAGGCAACGCGCTCTCAAAATCTAAATCCAAATTCCATGTTTTTTGGCGTTATACTTAAAGCAATATGATTATATGACAAAATTATAAATGGGTAAACTTCTTAAATCCTCAGTGTAACATAAAATTTATGACTAGTTTTGGGGTAATAGATTTACTTAGAAATACATTTGGGACTCTATCGTAGAATTGCAACGAATACTTGACTGGAAGAAATATTATTCCTTTCATGTTATAATGCTTTATTGATTTGAAAAATTAATATATAAATATTTTTTACTATTCACGTGACCGGAGATTTGAAGCACTGCCTCGAAAGCAGTCTCTCACTTCTACAGTCTTGAATTGTTTTTAGAAGCTTTTGATATGGACATCTGTTATATTTACCAATTTTTTTTTTTATTTGGACACACCTACACATTCACGTTTTATATGATGTACCTAATAGTGTTGCTATATGGACACTTAGTGATTAAACTATCAGGATTACTTTGTAAAACTGTAATCCATGTGTTGCTGAAATCCATTTTTTAAAGTAAGAACTACATCAACATTAGAATAATAGATATAGTAGTTCTTCGGGTTACTGAATCTGAAATATACGTTTGGGACTCCATCATAGAAAATGTAGCATCAAACACTCTGAAACTCGAAGGATTGTAATTCTTCTCTTTTATAATCCCTTATCTTTAAATCTGAAAGATGCCTATGGTAAGAATGAGCTACCCTTTCTACTTTTTTGTTCTTCGCTAATTTCTAGAAGGTACTAGTGAGTTAAAGCCTTTTTGGCCAAAATTAACCTTTAAACCTTCAGCGCGCGCGCCCGTGTATAAAGTGCAACATTTTCGTAATTTTGAATGATTTGTTTTTACATGTAAGGTTGAAATGTGCTAAGCAGTTTCTATTTATAGCTACACCCTTTCTAATGCAGGTCTGATTTTCTGACCCGTATATTCCTTTCCATTAATTTGTGAGTCGTGATTTAACCGTGGTAAACCAGCGATTATACTGGATTACAATACGACAAAAGCAGGAGTTGATGTAGTCGATGAAATGTACAGCTATTACACGGTATCCCGCATATCACGAACATGGACAATCTCATTGGTTTTTTTTGGTTTTGGGACATAATAGTAATGAATTCGCAAGTTGCCCTTAGATCCAACAAACCGGACCGTTTTGAAATAAGGCGATTCTATCTGCATTCTTTGGCCTTTAATTATAAATATATCTCAATATTATAATCCTTTTATATCTTGCATAAAACTCAGAATCATTATTTTCAATTTTAAAAGAAAAAGTTTATTACAAAAGAAATAATCAAGGTTGAAAGAGACGTTGCACTTTGTGCCACGCGCGCCCGCTGAAGGGTTAATATTTCTTAAATCCTTTCATACTGAAGTAATTTAGACACACCTGTGTTATGTTTCCGAAGCAGTGTTACCCATGTATCTCCCAGTTGTTAAAAATTTAGCCATAACGAATCCTGATGATGCTTTATATTTAAACTTACAAATTTTCACTTCGGTTCAGCTTGACAGTATAGTCAAGCAAAAATTAAGTTAATAATGTTTCAATATTGTGTGAGATATTTGGAATGTTCCTGCCGGTAAGCTAAATGCTAAGGATATAGGGGATATATCCAGATTTAAGAATATAATACTCTGTATGTATACTAGTCACTTCCTTATTTTCAGATGTGTATTTCCGTTTAGATATTTTAATCTGTTAAACAAAAAATTCGATTTTGCGATGATATACTAACAGCTTCATTGGCAATTTGTTTGCATAGTTAATTGGCTTCAAGGAAAAAAAATTAGCTTTAAGCTACCATTAATACGCTAAATACCGATTCAAAAAGTGTTAAACATTTTCTGTTTGTGTTAATATTTACACACGATTACCTAAAAGGAAACTTTTATTATCTTAAGAAATATTCATTAAAAGTTTTCTTTGAGCAGAATGTTTCATATGTTTAACTAAAGAAAAATATTTAGATAACTTCTTTTCCGTAACGAAAAGCTTTTAAGTATTTATGTGCCTGTTAATTGATAATGTCCATTTAAAGTTTTACATTTGCTGGAATGTTTGGAAGATGAAAACAACTTCATGCTCTGAAGGAAGTAGTGCATTAATAGCTTATTTTCTTAGCGACAAATTTTATTTATTTATCAATTTACTGTAAAAGAATTTAATTCGTTGTATCAATGATAAGGCATTTATTCGACAGAACTTATTTCCAGTCAAAACAAAATACTGAAACATATTTTCCTTTACAAGGAACTCTAGTTTATGAATAACTGTCTATTTTTTTATGTTTTCTTAAAGATCCTATTTTCAATTAGGAGTTGCTTTTTAAATTTTTGTAAATGATTTAAACTATACAAGGTAAAGTGTAGAAGGTAGCTCAACCAAGAAAATTGTCTTAATCAAATGTTTAAGTAAACGTGAAATAGGTAAAAATAAATTCATTTATCTACGGATTACCAAATTCTTGGTAACGGGGCGCTACCTAAATCATAATATATTCCTCAATAATTCAGAAAAAATATGTAAGAGATGAAAGAACTATGTTGTTAAATATAAGTAACTCTGGAATGATTATATAAACAGTATACGGAAGAGATTTTGAATGCTAAGTATTTGTATTAATGTATCTTTCATTTTTTTTAAATATCCATACGGATTTCTTTCTATTCATATCATCACGTAACATCGAATAAGAGAGTTCTTTTATTTCTAAGCTTATATTTTTGGTTTCATTAAAATTTGAATCCTTTCTTTTGAGATTTCTTCCTTTCTGTGTTTACACTTACTACATATTAGATGCCTTGATTTATACTATTTTTTCGAATCCGAATTTATATTTTCGCTTCTTTTGTCTTATCTCTATGTGTTTCATAGCTATTGTGAAATATGACAAAATATCAGATTCCAACACACATAAAAAAATAATAAAAATTGTTTGCTCCAGTCCTAAGGCCGAGTTGTGCAGTTTTCTTCTATCTAGCAAAATATATCTCTAGAAAATCACTGCTTGTTTCATCTTATTTTTTACAAGTTCTTAATAACTTAACAGTTTATTCTTTCGATGCGTCACATTGATCTTAATATATTCAAAAGATATTCAAATTTCGAGCGAAATGAAAATAGTTTGAAAGCAATACGAGACTTACGACCAAGAATAAAACATATTTTTTAGCATAAAATAACGCAAAATAAAGAAACATTATTTTAGAATACTTTATGTTTATGACAGGCTTATTTTACATAAAATACTATCTCTCTAACCAGTTACGTACTTAAAAACAAGTTGCATAAATTGGATTTATATACTAAACCTTTAACTTCCACATATAATTCTTAATCCAAAAACATTCAGTTTGGTCACTTTATTACATTTCCTATTAAAGTAAAAAAGACATTAATACTCATTATTTTATTTCTTTAATAAGATATAAAAATGAAATTTTATATCATATATACCAGTTGGAAGAAAAAAGTATGTTATACATATACTGTCAATAGACTTAGATATTAAGAAAAAATAGATGGTATGATTTGCAAACTGCATGCATTTTGACTTTCAAAGTTTCTATAGATATTAAAACTGTGAACTCAGCTATAAATAAAATATTAGTACTTAAAAATTGCCTTAAAAATACATTTTTCTTCTACTTTTGGGAGATCGAAGATGTTTGGTAATATACAGGGTGATCGTAAACTATGTCGACAAAATAAGAGGGGTGATCAACAAGACGAACAATATTTTCAATGGAAAGCGTATCCTCCTTATTTCCTCGAGATACCTTGGGACAAGTTTGGGATATATACCCCTTAGAATGCGAAAATCATGAGGAATTACTTTCCGAGATTAATAGATATACATATGAGATGTGTAATTGGGTGCTCATAGACAGTACAGAATAAACGTGTTGTATGAGGAATAGCAATTTGCCTAGAAACGTACAGTTTATGTTATTTGATTCTAAAGCTTCAAAGTATGTTTTAAGTGAAGAAAATAAAATTTTACTTTAGAGAAATTTAAGTACCGGGCATTCTTAATTTATATAATAATTAAACACACTCTTACATCTAATCTTTTCTTCTTTTTTCTGGCACTAGAGTAGCGCAAAATGCTTCTGAAAATTCCACTGTGCTTAAACTGTTGCCTTAATTATTTTTTTTAAATCCAGTTGTTATAGCTTTTAAGAGAGTTAAAACTTTATTTTTTTTTCTTCACGATACAGGGTGGTCGTAAACTATGTTGACAACATAAGAGGGATGATGCTACTCATCAAGACGAGCAATATTTTCAATGGAACTTAGGGCCGCATACCCATCGGTCTGTTAGAAAAGTGTAAAGTTCAGTGTCCGGGCTGAACTTTCGTCACTGTAAAAAAAACGAGAATAAACCAAATTATAAGTTGCACAATCCCATTTAGATCAGAGAAGGAATCAAAATGGCGTCCAAGGGTGACGCTTCACAGTTGTCACCCAGGAATGAAATACTGTCTCACCCTCACATACACTCCTTGTGTCGTGTTAATCTTGTCTGCTGCAACAGCGATTCACGTGAGGAGATCTTCCACTGAGTCCATAGGTGCATCATGTATACCAATGATTTCATGTGTCCCTCAAAGGAGTGTAATTGCAGAATTCGGTATGTTTCACCGTAGAAAATCCATAAATAAGGACTGAATATAAAAAGTATTCGACCGTTTATTACAAAAATAATAAGATATAACATTATAATATAAAAAGAAAACAACTGAACAACTTACAACTGCGACCGCACCTACGGCTGCACTAGCAACAACACACACAACTGCTCTTGCCACGCAGTATAAATAACAAGACTTTGTGATAAGGCAGGGTGTCTCCTTCCTGGAAACAATTTATTTATTGAAAAAATGAAAATGTAAAAGTGTGACGTAAACAAGGAATACAATCCCGACTAATCCGATCAAGAATGACGCCATGCAATACAATGACCGGTTAATTTATAATATGAACATTAGGAATAACAAAGGGAACAGTAGTGAAAGGGAACATGAGTGAGATTAAAATGAACGATACGTGTACGAAGTTCCAATGTTTAGGAAATGAGCGTTACGTAAACGCTAAAGCTTACCTCCGAAGTTCCAAAAGGCGATAACTTAACATCGTAGTTAGGGTAAGATTTGTAATAGTAATAGATATCGGCCCAGTGACCGTGAAACCCAAGCCACAGATCCCTTACGTCCAATCTCCCGTCCAGGGTATGTGGCATTCAGGATGTGGCAGGCCGTGGTGCTAAAGTGTGGTGGGAATCCATCATGTATAACCCACATGTCCCTGTGTGTCAAGAGCGGAACAGCTTGCAAAATACCAGGACGCAATTGCTCCATGAAGACAAGGCACGATTTGCCGGTGAGATGCTCTGGCAAGAGATACGGTCCCACTAGCCAATCATCAACGATACTTGCCCAGATGTTTACTGAAAATATCTTCTGGTGTTTACGAGGAGTAGTAGCGGGGTCTTTCTCTGATCTGAATAGGATTCTGCAACTTATAATTTGGTTCATTCGCATATTTTTTTTCCAGTGATGAAAGTTCAACTTGGACACAGAACTTCACACTTTTCTGACAGATAGACTGAGGGGAATGCTGCCCTAAGTTCCACTGAAAATATTGTTAGTATTCATGAGTACTATACCTTCTTATTTTATTGACATGGTTTACGATCACCCTGTAGTGTGAGGGACAAACCAAAGTTTTAACTCTCTTAAAAGTTACGACAGCTGGATTTATAAAAAAAATAAGACAGCAGTTTAAGCAGAGTGGGATTTTCAGAATCATTTTGCGCTACTCTAGTGCCAAAAAAAAGAAAGAAAAAAGATTAGATTTAATAGTGTATTTAATTATTATATAAATTAAGGGTATCCGGTACTTAAATTTCTCCAAAGTACAGTTTTATTTTCTTCACTTAAAACAAACTATGGACCTTTTAAAATTAAATAACATAAAGTGCACGTTTCTAGGCAAATGGCTATTCGTCATACAACACTTTTATTCTGTACTGTCTATGCTTACCCAGTATATGTATATCTATTATCGATATGTATATCTATTAATCTCGGAAAGAAAGTCGTCACGATTTTTCGCCTTCATAGGGATATATGTCCAAAATTCTCGCAAGGTATCACGAGGAAGTTCTGTTCAGCTTTCCTTTGTTGTTGCCTGCGGCTCCGGAAACCCACATCAATGACGGTCCGTTAAACAGTTCTCACGCTGACACTTGTTGATGCCCCAGCATTAAAATGCGCAGCAATTTGAGGAATTGTTTCATGTCTATCTCGATTAAGAATTCTCGTCAGCTTTCGACGGTCCAGTTCATCCAATGTCTTTTACCGAGCGCACCGCTGTCGGAGAATTGATGTTTTATCGGTTACCTGATATTCACGATACACTCGTTAAATGGTCGTGGGCAAATATCCACATTGCATCGTTACGTCGGAGATACGATGTCCCATCTCTTGTGTGCCGACTATAACGCCATGTTCAAAGTCACATAAACCGTGATAACCTGCCACTGTGGCAGCGGAAACCGATCTAACAGCTTCGCCAGACACATGTTGTCTTATATAACCACTGCCGACAGCATCGCGTTGGGCGGATTGATTGCATATCTCGAAGGCCTTTTTATCGTATGGGCAAATCGGGACTTTTCCCAGGGCCCCCTGATGCAATAGTCCCCCAAAACTGTCCTCTTTAAAGTGCAAAATATCTTTAACGATGTTTCTCAACCCTAAAACAGATAGGGTGTCGGATAAGTGGAAGTTTTTAATTTCGCTTTCTGCTTTAGGAAAAATGTTAAACTATCAGGTTGTATCAGACGTACAGCAGAAGGTGAAAGGCGTTTTCAATTTGATGTGAAATATGTTTATGAATGCTTCATCTTATCAGCCATACACTGTAAAAGCAAATATAGGACTCGCATGCAGAATTGTTTAGTTTAAATCATTATTTGAATCAAAATTTAAATCAAACGATTTTTTTAATCCTGATTTTTAACAACATTTCCTCACACGCTTCGTGTATGCACCTAATAGTTCTAATAGTATAGTCCAGAGATATTTCTTATTTTTATAAATGTTCGTAAGAGGGGGCCTCCAAATAGCATCCTCCCCAGGGGCCCCCAGCGTTTATAACCGGGCCCTGCATATCTCCGTTATTTGCATACGCACGTCTGTACTAGTTTTTATTTACCTTTTCACCGTATATATAATATGCTCACATGCATAGCCAGAGTGAAAGTAAGAAATTATGCACGTTATACGATATAACATTTTATATTCTCTGAAAATCTGCAGAGGTGAAAACTGCCCTTATAATGAATTATGTTTTGCATATCCACGTGAATTTTCATGCTACATTAAACTATCTGTTGAATTCTGTTTTCCACTAAGTGATAAATCAAACTAATGAACTCGTCTTATTTATTCAGAAAGCATTGTATTTCACTTATATCTTTCTTTGTGTTTGCGTACATATAGATGCATGAAGAGAATCATTTGCGTGCACAAATCTACTGTTTGTGAAATGTCTCTTTTATCGGGAACTATTTACCTTAATTCCGATCCAAATCAAAGCAGCTCTCAGCCCTTTGCTGCTATCCGATTTCCCATGAATTATTCATCGCATGTAAATTTATGAATGATGCCACAAAGCAGCAATGATTAAATGAAACCCACGACCGCGGAAAACAGTTCGGGGGCATTATGAGTCGAAATTTTATTTCGTGATCACATAAACTTCTGACTCGAATTACTCGATTACAACCATCTCCGTATCACCATTCTCCACCCTTTTATATGCGATCGCCTGAAACGCACGCAGAACTAATCTTGATTTGTTACGTTTGTGTGAGTTAATTAAAGATTGTAATTTACTGTCCCGTTGTGTAATAAGATCCAAGTATAAGTATTCTCAGAGAATTGCATATTTAAGGCAGCTTGAAAGGGAAGTGGCACATATTGCAAGTTCCGACTTTCAATTTATTCAATTCGCTGCTTTAAAATTTGAAAACGAACGACGTGATTTTATAGAAACTAATTACAGTGGGGTATTTATAAGTACTTGCCCAGAGTAATAGTTGCTCCAGTCGTGACTTTGCGGAGTTAAATTTACTTTTTGAGTATGAATTTAATTACATTTCTTCAATGGGGTTAAAAATTCGATGTATGAGTGCTAGTTAACTTGAAATAAACCTGTCACAGTTTCAATTAATAAAATGATAGAGAATAAAGAAATTGAACGCCGATTCTTGAAAAAATATGGATAATGCAAAATATTTTACATAAATAAAAATGTTCGAAAACCAATTTAATAACAAGCCTAACGGATAAAACCAAATCTAGTGAAATTGTTTGTCCATTGCTAATTCAGGTGTCATATTAATAGAAGTTTGATTCTGTTCATTCCAGTAACGAACATTCTGTTATATAAACGCAGTTTACTTGATCGTTGAGTCACGTAGAGATATGTCAAAGAAAATTAGAGTAATGTTCTTATGGGACTAGCTTATAACTTTCTAGCCCCCGTTTGATGGACATACCAAGCTAGTCGATGCAATAGTCTTTAAATAAAATTTCCACTTAACTCACACTTTTAATGAATACTGATTAATCATGCTGTTGTTGCTTAAGCCACTTGACCGACAGCAAGATCACATCAGGTCCCGAAGGGTATGGGCTATGAATGTGCGATTCCTGTTTTGCCTGGCACCCCAAGGGTCGGAGTCCGACTTGGCTAAAGGACCAGTCCCGTAATTTTGAACTGAGTCAAATAACGAGTCCAAAATACTTGACCCGCACATCCAGAAGGAATTGTGAGAACTTGGAGGACATTGCAGCCCCGACAGATTTTACGTGCACCAGCCGTCATTAGTGTGCACGGCAGTGGATTTGCCAGCGACGAGCATCGAATTGATGACTTTCAGATCACTAGTCTGCTGCTCTTCCCTACTGGGCCACTGCGCCCCCTGATAAATCATTATTTTAAATGCGAATTATACGAAATAAATTTCAGTTTTAAAAAATAATAGTTAATTTATAACTGGGTATCTTCTGACTAATAGTAATTTTGAAATTATTATAACTTTTTATGTTTCTTAGTTTTTTATCATAAGTATTAAGCAGACCGATAGCCTATTCTCTGTGTGTGTGTGTGTATACATGTAATTTGTAATTTATATTATTATGTTCCTAAAATATTTACGTTTTTTAAAACTCATTTTTTAAGGAACCCATAAACACAAAGTTACCTATTTTAAATTACCCTGTTTGGGAATTTAAATGGAAGTGTGTGAAAAATGAAATATTACATGTTTATCATATCTGAAACTTTATCATAGCAAGATTTTGATTTTCCTTCAAGTCAGTTATAAATCACTTATGCTTTTGAACAAACTTTTGAATTTTTAATAAAAAATAATAGAAATATTAATAAATGAAAATAAAGAATAATATGTCGAAATACTTTTTTTAAGACTTATATTCTGTGCGTAATATTTGTTATGCTTATCTATTTTGTTTTGTTAGTTATAAATTACTTTTTTATTTATTTGAAATTTCTTTACTTCGTCCTTTTATGATTAATTACATTAATTAATAAAAGTTCAGTGTAGTTTTTCAAATTGTTTTGTTTCATTACATTAGATTTTTTACTGTTTAAATCACTCCCCATTTAATTTTCTTTTTAACGATTTTTTAAGGGAAGCAATGAGAATTAGTTTTATAGATTGTGTTATTTTACTAAATTTTGAATTATTTTTCTTATTCCGGTGACAAATCTAGAGATTTATCATGACATGTTATGAAATATTTTTGAAAAATACGAAATTCGTGATTTAAATCCATTTTTATTGATGAGAAATGTAACGTGTTCACATATCGTGCCATTATCTGTTAGCTTATTTAGGTTAAATATTTATGTTATATCAATGAGACATCGTTTAATAGATTGTGTTATTTTATTATTTCTGAATTTTTTTTTCATATTGCAGTGGTAATTTGGAGATTTATCGTGACATGTTATATCGCATTTTCGAAGAACATGAAAATCATTATTTAAATCAATGTCTATAGATAATAAAGGTAATGTGTTCAGTTAAACAGTTTTATAATCTATCAATTTTATTTAGTTGAAATATTCATATCATATCAATGAGGTATCGTTAAGTAGATTACGTTATTTTATTAATTTCTGATATTTTTTGCTTATTACCATGGTAAATTTTGAGATTTATCTTTATATTATATTATAGTTTGAAGAACAGGAAATTTATTACTTAAATCAATATCTATAGCTATATGTAATGTGTTCACTTAAACAGCTTAATGAATTATCAACTATATTTGATGGAAATACATATTTATACATTACTGTGTAAAATTCTCAAAGAAATGACACATTGATAATACGAATTCAAATCATACTTTATCATATAAATTAAAGTTTAACGAGAATAATTTTGAAACTCTTTTTGAGTCAATCAATGCAAGAGTTTTGAATTATCTCGTCACCTTTATGAGGCAAGCTAATTTCACTTAATTTTCTACACTCTGCAGAAAAATTCATCTCCTAGCGTGTAAATTAAGTAAACTAATTACGATTGTCATTAACCGATAGTCAAAATTAATTACCCAGAAAAGCGCACCGCATCTCGAATATCTTTTCCCGAAAACCTTAAAAGATATACAATCTCCAAGTAATGGATGAGGTAGAAAAAATATGTATACAGTACTTGCGAGATAAAAAATTAACGACATAAATTCCAGCGCTACGTCTTTATTTTGAACATAATTGGCGCTTCGTGTGGTATTCAATTTACGTATTTATTAAAGTCTTCAAACGAATAGCCCTGATAAATGTGGACTACACTTTCGCCCATAAATTACATGCAATTAAGTAAAAATGTGAGTTTGGCTCGTTTATATTGGACTTTTCTTATGCAGCTAGTAAACATAGACGAAAATTGTTGCAAAATATGATAAGTCCAATTCATCACATTTTAAATTGAATTTATTTAGTTGAGGATAATAAAATATAAGCGACTACTATAAATTATACTTGACACAGAGTTAAACTTATTTTCAGCATCTCGTGCAATCAATCCTTTATATCGCCTCAGAGTTTAAAATTGTGATACTGAATATAATCGGATTTAAGTGTATATATGTAGATGATATTAATTAGATTGGGTATTAATTCCCGTCAATTACAACAGACTTAAAAGCATTAGAATTGTTTGATACTATCAATAATTAAATCGAAATTTCTTTCATCATTTGAATATTACTACTGTAATAACATTATAACAGTTTTGAAACACAGTACTTCACTGTAATTCAGTCACTGTAGTCAACCTGATTCTTACTGCCCACTAGTGGACGGTTCAAGCTTTCATGTTGGGTGGTGAGAGATTTTGTCTGTTACTAAAAAATTTTGTTCTTCCTCCATATATCCAATACAATGCTAACAACTTCGCGAGTTTGACTTTTTAAAAGCATTATTTTGCTACTTACTTTTGAATTATAACTCTAAACTATGAATATAAATAAGAATTCATCGGACACTTCTCCAAGTATACTGGTGGATTAGTGAGCAAATAATGAGCTCCCCAGCCAAAAGCACGAGTTTAGTGTGCATTACGAGGTCTAACTCTTATAATCTTCCACCGTTCAGTCTTCAAGCTGTATCTCTTTCTTGGAAATGTAGAAATTCAATAAATTCTGCTTATTGAGTTTCTACATTTATCAATACACCTTTATCAATTTATCTATGCATAAACATACATAAAGTAAAAATAAAAATAAAATAAATTTAAGGACATATTTTTTACAAACTATGCTATTGCGTCACTGGTTGGCGGTAAGGAAATTTTACCATCAGCAAAGATACAAAAATGGGCGGTAGGTATTAACCCTTTTAGGGGCGATTTTGTCCATTGCAATCGCCTAAATCTAGTCTCTCTTTTTTTACTTGCATTCAATGTACTCCAGTTAAATGAGCAGAAAAATTATTAGTACTGCCATCTGTTATCAGTTTAAAGAAATAAAAACATTTTGCAACCATTAACTGGAAAATTTTTCAAGATTCTTTCGGTTAAAAAAATGGGGAAAAAATCTGCACCGTGCAAACCGTGGAGGTTGTTGCCCCTAAAAGGGTTAAAAGGTCGACGACCCCTGCTGTAATATGAAAAAGGACTGTTGTAACAGTTTAAAGATTTTACTGCTATCATCATGTACCGAACCCATACTACATCATAAACGTAACGTTTACTGTGTGGCACCTCTCTTGTTGTATTATGCTACCCAAAAATGTCGAGACAGTTCTAAAAATTTAGAACACACCACTGTTGCAGTACAATGTAATATTTAACATTTCTGTGAGTTAAATGTTACGAATATTCCACATTTAACCGGGAAACTGACATTTAGAGCAGTGTCGAGGAAATCATTTTTCGACATCGACCCACGTTCTTTATTATATAAAGAATTCCTTGAATCAAATGAAAATTTTCTGTAAGTTACCTTTATAAAATTAGGAAATTGTTAAGAAAAAAAAGAAATAGTAATTACTGAATTTCGACAAACTTTTATAAAAATCAATTAATTGTAGGTTTTAGATATGCAATAACTTTGCGTAATAAGAATTTAAAAATATCTTGCTTAACTTCTGCACTTGTTTTTGAAAAATTTCATATAATATGACTGAAACTTCTTATTTAAATACTAGCCGAATACCCGTGCTTCGATACGGAATACATTCAAATTAAATACAGTGGTCAATGTATGAAATTCCTGCCAAAAAAATATATATTTATAATAAATACAGCGGTCAACGTGCGCATATATATATATATATATATATATATATATATATATATATATATATATATATATATATATATATATATATATATATATTTATAAAAAATAATAACGGATATTTTTATAGACAAATTAATGTAGGAGAAAATATTCAAATTAAATACAACGGTCAATGTATGCAATTAATTTGTATGCTTAATATTCATAAACGTACTAATATAAGTTAAACTCTTAAAAAACTGCCATCTCAATTAGTCTAGTTATAGAGAATAGCTCACTTCTACCCAGACTTGGGTGTATATAATTTGAAGGGCACTCTAAATGAATTTGATATAAACACAGTTTATACATGAAACAATGTTTATTGAATTCGTTGCATATATAGAATATGCTTTTACAGAACTAAGCATACGTACTACTTGTACGGAATATATATTAGCATTCAATAAAGTTACACTTTGCAATACTCACAACCTAGAGAGTCAAACCAGCAGTTCTGCCACGTAAACTTTGGGCCTCCTAAGCACAAGCGCCGGTTAACACCTGGAGCTTCTTACCTCGTAGCTCCCTTAACTCGCTTATCTATCAACACTTAACTACAACCTTGCTATTAATAAAGCTGCATGGCATTTATACCAAGCGCGTATGCCGAAATTAGCATATCTCAAGCATATTCTTCAATTTATTCACTCAAAAGTTCGATTCTTGTGAATCCAATCTTAAGTATACCTTACATACTGGTTAAATTTTATCTTTTACCGCATTTTAATAGTTTTTTGTCAATTTATTTCGTTGTTATGAACGTGCGCAAAATCCATTTAAAGTATCACCAAAAGAAAATGGACGTCGTGATCAGCATTTAATAAATAAAATTCTAAAAATTAATCTACAAAAATTCACCAAAAATCAGAAAAGGAAGGTACTGATTGGAAAAAGATTTTATTTTAAAGGCATTTTTATGATATTTCTCGTGATATCAATTTTATAACCCTCAGATTATTATTTTAAATGCAAACTTAAAAAAAGCTACAAAAACAGCTTAAAAATTTAATTTAAAAAAATCTATGAAGAATTTTTCAAAATTGTTTCTTAGCGTATCCCTACACTATAATACGAATCGCCATGCAAAATTTCAGCCCCTTAGGTCCAGCGGTTTGGTCTGTGCATTATCTGTCAGTCAGTCAGTCAGTCAGTTAGTCACTGAACTGCTTTATATTATATAGATTAATATGTATTTTTCATTAAATAATTCAGTATGAAATAAATTTACTTCAAACTATTCGTGACCCCTCCAATTTTTTTCATGATAGCCCTGTGAGTCGCGACTTATAGTATTAGCACCACTGATTTAGAGGACACGGTGTAACGATTGAGTATGAGAACAGTAGTTAATTTTAAAAAAATAAAATTAAGAAATAGTAAACAAATGCTTCATGACGAAGGGATAGTTGGGGTGGCCGGAGAGGGAAGAGGGGACTCCAGTAGAAATGGGTTAAATTAGAATGTCCCACACATTCTACTAGCTTGAACATTGAATCTTCGTAAATGTGGATGGCCGCCAATTATATATATTAAATATTTTTAGCCTCCTTTCCCTGAATGTTCTTGCAATGTGATGCTGTCAGGCTAATAACTAAGCCTAAGAGGATGTGGAAAATACACACGTGTTATAAACCATATTTCGACAATTATAGCTAATTAAATCTGTTGTGTTGTTGTTGTCTATCCTCCAGTGTATGTTGAAGTCAGACGAGATCCATACGTCCGATGACTCTCAGAAACTCGAGCACAAGAAGAGGATCGCTAAAGATTTTCTCTGTAGAGAGGCTCATGCAATCTATTATATGCTCTGCTGAATCCTGGTGGTTGTGGCTTTTGGTGCAGGTGGCAACACTTTCATTGACACCTCCGGCCCCCACCGCTTTCGCATATCGGCCCATGAAATCATTGAAGACCAGTCGCTACGTAGCAGTACCTGAATACGTAGCCGAGGGTTAATTTCCCAAGTTCAGTGACATTTTTCATTTCTGTGGGGCTCAAGGATACCGGACAAACAATACTGATCTGCCATCCAATCAAGGCACCCCAAGCCCCCTTGGTGCAGGTGACAAGAGTCAGATCCTTCACGGCCCCCCGCGTCCTAGACGCCTATAAGCCAAATAAATTAACTACTGATACTAGTTGTCACGACGGCAACCCGCTCTACCTAGGCTCCACAGGACCGTTCACCGGCCCAAGTCCCGGCCCATGACACCGGGCACTTCACTCCCCAATTTCCAATCAACGCCACATGACACCATCCGCATCCATACGGTCTTACGTGCAGTTCATCCAGGAGTTAGAGGCAGTCCAAATTAAAACTAATTTTCAAATTAAGCACGCAGCCACCAATCTGCGGAATATATCGCTTAACCAAACTTTATTGTCTTAAAGTGTAATACAAAGAACTGCACCACCCGTGCAGTCAACCAAACAATCACAACTTGATAACAATAACATTACATAACACCTGCTCCACAGGAGTAACTAAGCCGTCTTCGGCCATAACAACAAGTAAAATAAAGAACAATTATACAAGAGCACCACTTGTGCAAAAGCCAATTATCAACTTAACATTAGTCCTTTAGAGTGGAACGTCCGAGGCTTACCAGACGTTCAGACCTTAACTGATCCAACAGTCCAAAGAATTTTCCATCGTCCGTGTCACTGGAAGCCGTATCCTCTTTCAACCCGAAGTCAGTCCTCTCCATTAATCACTCCTCTTCCAATATAAGTCTTCCACATTGTATATTCGTTGGTAAATGCGCCATGTCAATTTTCTTTCCCGTTCTTTTCTGGTAATTTTCACAATTAGTGCAAACCTGCTCTCTCTTGCATGACTCTTGGACATTAGGGTGGGCCGAAAAACCATTCTTATTATTTTTCGGAAACGGCTAGTTTAAAAAAGTTGTTACACTTATAGATAAGAAAAAACGTAAAATATTTAAAAAAAAAAAATGCATGATCTTCCGATCACGCATTCACTTTGAAATATTGAAAAAAATAAGAAAATCTTTTTACGTGGGAGGTCTAAAATGGTATATCTTTACTCCAGTAGTAGCTATTGATAGCATCCGCTATTTTGTTCAGCAATGTATTTTTTTCCAAGAACCCAATTTAAATTGCAGTTTCAAATAAAGGAAACTACTTTTAAATTGGGTTCTTGGAAAAAATACATTGCTGAACAAAATAGCGGATGCTATCAATAGCTATTACTGGAGTAAAGATATACCATTTTAGACCTCCCACGTAAAAAGAGGGGCGACTATTACTGGAGTAAAGATATACCATTTTAGACCTCCCAAGTAAAAAGAGGTGCGATACATGAATTACGCTAAAATGCTTATAGCGAAAGATCCTAAGATTAATATTAACATTACAAACATCAAGTTGATTACATCCTTTAAATTAATAATTACTCGTATTTAAAGTAGGTGCAATTAATAAGAAAACTGTAACGATAAGATCCACGTTACACAAACACATATCTGAGTATTTCTTACAAGTACAATCCAAAAAAATAGGGCATTTACATGCGGCTACATCAAAATGAAACGTGAAAGAAAGCCTTATTGCAATCCTTTAAAATACGGCTTTTACGCTAGATTTTAAGGCAATGCGCGAATAGTTAATATTGAATAATCAAGGGTTTTAATTTTTTTTCACGTACTATTAGCTTTACCCTACACAACCTAAACAAGCTCTTTTCAAATTTCAAACATTTTATGGTTTCAAAAAATTGGAAAAGAAACCTTCATTTTCTTATCTTTTTCAAAACTTTGAAGTGAATGCGCGATCGGAAGGTATTATTTTTTCACAAATATTTTTTACAGTTATTCTTATCTATGAGTGTAACAACTTTTTTTCAACTATCCGTTTCCGAGAAAAAGAAAAATTGGTTTCTCGGCCCACCCTATTGGCCATGCTCTTTTTCTGCACATTTCCTAGAAATTTTCAAATTGTGACAGTCTCTCCCAAGATGTCCAAATCGCCAACAATGGAAACAAATTGTTATTTTATTATACAGCTTCCAGCTGTAACACATCCATCCTAATTTTATTATTTTTAGTTGTTTCGTTCTCTGATAGGTTTCTTCCTTGATTCGTAATATCCAGTTACAGCCCCTCTTTGACTTGAAAGACATAATGACCTCCACATGCTTGAGCTCTTCATTTTGTTTCAAGATGATCTCCTGCACCTTTTCCTTCGCAAACTCCTCTTGAACATCATAGACTATTATTCTAGGATCCCTTTTACTAGGAGTTTGAATCTTATAAGCTGTTTTAAGTTCCTCTATTTTGTCAAACTCCTTTATGATCTTATCAATATCTTCCTTCATTTCCGTCCTTATTAATAAGCCTCCTTTACCTATATTTCTACATCTTTCAACTCTAATCCCCATTTTCTCAGGCTTTATCTTATCCTTTATAACTTTCTTAGTCACATCAGACTCTTTCTCTTCATGCGGGATAATCTTAACTTCGTAAACATTCTCCTCCTTCGCCTTCTTCATATACTTTTACTTGCCAGTATCTTTCACTTTCGTCACCTCAGCGAAGCTTTTAGCTCCCTGATTTCTAAGTATATCTAATTGTCCCTTATAATAATGAATCAACTTTTGTTGTTCATTAAAAGAGTCCACCAGATCCATCAAGTCTTTATTAATATTTCGCTTAATATCAACAGTTAACTTAGCCGTGCTGATAACTCCTGTTATCTGCCTAACTTTGAGTTTCACCATGTCCTCAGTCAAGATTCTCAGTTCCTCCATATCAACACTCTTCGCTCCCATTGTTCAGCTGCGAACTTTTATCTTATATTGCTACAGACTCACGCTCTGCCGACGTTTGCGAACTACCAAATTGTAGTCCCCCAGGGCCCACCACGTGGAGGTGTCGGAGGCAAATTTAGAATACTCTAAATCAAATACAAACCCAAAATTTTAATAGCCTTATGCCGGCTTAGTATTTTCACTAATAGACACAATAATAGCAAATAACTTTTAAAGGCCACAAGGGACCTTAAATCTCGTTCTTCTTTAATTTTCAATATTTTACACTTTATACCATATGAGCATAACTAATATTTTTTCTACTACACTGAAGAGACTTAGAATTCACAAATAAGTATTTTGGGGAGGAATTAGACCAGTTTATCAAAAAATTCTTCAAAAATGCTAGAATTTATTAAAAGGCTCCATGCGTATTCATTTTCTTCTGATATCTTCCAAATTTCTCAGAATTGTTAATTGAAGTGTTTGTTACGAAACTGTGCATAATTATTTGCAATCACACATGTTTTTCGAATTTATATACCATTAAATAAAATAAAAAATAAAAAAATAACGGGCAGTATAGAAAAAATTATCGAAGACTTTAGATTCCTACAAAAAAAATATTAAATGCACATTTATATTTATATACATATAGTAAACTGATAATAAAAAAATTAAGAGACTTTAATTAATACAGAATGCGCATAGATCATTTTGAAAAACGTTAGCATTTTTGAAAAAAAATGAAAAACCTTCATCATTCTGCAAAAAAATTCCTTATTTTGAATTCTTAGGGATTTCAATTTAGAAAAAAAGAAAATTATTTTTTTTTCATTTTGTATATAGAGTTAAAAAATTTAAAAATTTAAAAATCCAAGTTTGAAGGTCCCTTGTCCCCTTAACAATAGCGTGGGGTTGGTGCAGGTGGCAAATTACTTCCGCAGGTTCACCTACGGAAACCTTGCTATAACTTTTACTTCCTCTAAATGATCAAGTTTGGTCATCTTTCCGGCACGGCAAATTAAATCTTGCACGTGTCACTAACACTTAGTTAACCCTTCAGCGGGAGAGCCAATTTTTGGAACACCAGCAGGCGCGCGTTGCATAAAGTGCAACGTCTCTTTCAACCTTGATTATTCCTTTTGTAATAAACTTTTTTTTTCAGATTGAAAATAATAATTATGCGTTTTATGACAAGATATAAAATGTTGATAATATTGAGTTATATTTGAAGGCCAAAGAATGCAGATACAATATAGCCTTATTTCAAAACTGCCTGATTTAATGCATTTAAAGACAACTTGCGAATTTATTCCTATTATGTCTAAAATCCTAAAAAACAATGAGACTGTACATCTTCGTGATATGCAGAATACCTTGTAATAGCTGCACATTTGATCTACTACACCAACTCATAATTTTGTCGTATTGCAATCCAGTATAATCGCTGGTTTACTACGGTTAAATCTCGACTATCAATAAATAGAGAGGAATACAAGTGTCAGAAAATCAGACCTGCATTAGAAAAGGTGTAGCTATAACTGCTTAGAACTTCAAACCTTACTTATAAAAGCAAACCATTTAAGGCGACAATGGACCATGAAAAACTTTTCTTTTTATTTATTAACTAATTGCTATGAAATTTTGTGTACTTGTACAGTGTTGTTTAGAGATGAAAATTCTAAATAATAAAAAAAAATCAGAATGTAATTAATTAAGATACTAATTAAAATCAGTTTGTTAATTACTCTATTTAAAAATGCTCCATGCTCATTAATTTTTGTCTCAGATATCTAATTTTCTCTCTTAAGCTAGCTTTATATAGTTATAATAAAAGTTAGTAGCAATACTTGATTTACAGTCATATTTATAAAAACTAGAAAAGAAATCGATAAAAATAGGTCATTTTATGCAAAATTTTATCAAAAAATTTTTTATTGTAAAAATTTTAAGTTGTTTTAAAATAGTGTAATGAATTGATTACTAAGTTTTATTCTAACATATATAAATAATCATTTTATGAAATTTTATGAAAATTCAAGAAAAATTATGACCCATGGAACATTTTGAACTTACCGAAACGACATGAAAATTTGTTTTGAGAAAATGACATTTAAAGTTTTAATTTGACTAACATTTCTATTGTTTACGTTTGAAAAAATACTTATAACTCGATTATTAATGATCGGATCAACATACTTTCTTTAAATTTAAAGCTGAGGATTTGCAGAATCATTTTCTCAAAGAAAAAAAATCGTTTTGGGGACACATTTTTGTCAATCTGAAGGTCCGTTGTCGCCTTAAAATTACGAAAATTTTGCACTTTATACATGGCCGCGCCCGCTGAAGGGTTAAACTAGCCTCTGGTTTGACTTGCCTTGCTGTTTGGACTTGTTTTGTAGAATTTCTATGACAACTGTCAACTCAATTAATTAAACATGATCTACCCCACTTAGTTCTTAATATTGCTCCTATAGTTGCTCGTTCGTATGCTTATGTCATGAACTCTTTTTAAAATAATTTTTTTCTCCTTAATAGAGAAGACTGTCAGAATAACAGAAGAAATGATACAAGAGTAGTTATCAATTGTGATGTTAACTAAAAGAAAGTTAGATAACAGAAAATAATCAATGGGGTATCTTGCAGTTTAGTCGATAATATTTAAAATTAAGATGTGGAGCCGTAGAGATAGTTGTAGTTCTTCCGCTAATACCAAATCTTTGGAGGGTAATTTATCGATTGTTTTAAAGAAATATTAACTAACTGGAAAGTAAGTGAATATTAACTATGAGCAGGTTAATTTAGTTTTGGAGGAATATTAACTAAGACGTGCATTAAGGATTTGTACAGAAATATCTTGGATATGCATGCACTATTACATATTTACTATACACGTAACCTGTTACTAATTAGAAAACTCTGCTGATAAATTAAAGATAACGACTGGCCTTCTTTCTAAAGTTTCTTGAATTTTAAAAGATAGTAAACTTCTCTAAATTTTGAAATTGGAGGCTATGCACTGCATCTTTGGGCAAGAATGCTGTTCCATGCTTTCCATACCCTCGAGGGTAATTAATAAACATAAAAGTTATTTGTATAAGTATATTAAGTGCTACTAAAGTTTCTTGAATTTTAGAAAATAGGGTGACCATTTAAAACACACTGAAAAAATTCTAATGACAAGGTTAACACACAGGTTTTTTAAATAGCACTGTGGGTAACACAGTGCCATTTAAATTAATTACAGATAATTATTAACACTGCTATAGAAAAGCCATAAAAGTTGAATAATTTGCAATTTTTATAAAATATTTTGTAAACATTAATAATTCTCTTGCTATTTGAATATGATGTACAGGGTGGTCATAAAAATAAAATGCCAATATATGGACCTCTAGCGGCTGTTCTGTTCAACTGATCGAGATGAGATTTCAGATATTGTTTTTCAGAGGTATGTGCACGGGATTCTGAGAACGGCAATAAAGTGGCTCTCACGATTACGGTGATAGGTACAGAAACTCGAAATTTTCGGATGGCAACACCCACTTTTAACCATGGCAAAATCCTCAGCGCATGCGATAACCCTAAAGAGCGTTCGAACGGTATTAATTCAAGGGTATCACAAGAAACAGACGCGTAATGCACGCTCAAAAAACAGCTCTATGAACGGCCTGTGTTGGCACCCATGTGGAAATTGTGTAATCCAAATAAAAGTTTTCTTTTTCCGACCCGTGTTGTCATTAGTGATTGGTGTCTTACCTCTGTCATATGCAAATTTCCTCTGTGTGCCCCGATAGTGTTTTCGTTGGCCGTTCGAAGAGCTGTTTTTTGTGCTCGCATAACGCGTCCGTTTTTTGTGATACACGTACCAATCATATGCTCTTCAGGGTTTTCGCATGCGCTGAGCTTTTTGCGAATGGAAAAAGTGGGTGTTGCCATTCGAAAATTTCGAGTTTTGTACCTATAACAGTAACCGCGAGCGTTACTTTGTTGCCGTTTACAAAATCCCAAGCTCATACCTCTGAATAACTATATCTGAAATCTTATCTCGATCGGTTGAACAGAACGGCCGCTAGAGGTCCATTTATCAGCAAAGTTTTTTATGACCACCCTGTATATATTGCAAAGACCCTGTCTTATAATGCGTGTTTCTGTGTGTGTTTTCCTACATTGCTGTTTCTGCAAATTTCTACTTATAAACGATATTGAATTACTGGACTGTATATTTTTCGAACATTGGTTTTCAATACGGCCAACAAATTGTTTGATTTTCATGAGCTTTCGAGTTCTAAATTGTGTTAAAAATTTGTAGTAGCTAAAACAAGCGGACTGTAAACATTATACATAAAAGTGGACGAAATTTAAAAATCCTTACCATATCATCTAATCACACTCTTTTCAAAAGTCAATGTTTCAAAAGACAAAACAAATACTTTAGTTCATTCAGCATTTTATAAATTAAATTATACTGTGAATTAATTTGATAATAAAAACTGTACGTTTATCCTTTATCACTCATGGACAAATGCATATATCCTGAAATAAAAACAATCAAAATTGCACTCTTGTTATGATCATTAACTAAGAACTGAAACATAAAATGTCCACCTTAAAATTAATTCTGAGATTCTTCAAAAATGCTGTTATATTTTTTAATTATTTATTCTTACTTTAAAAATTCGCCAAAATACATATAAGCAGAGGAAGCTAGTGATGACTTTCAATAAGCCGTACTTGAAGTTAATTGCCCTTAAAACCTCACATCGTATCGACCACTTCTAAAGAAAACATTCAATAATACCCCAATACTTGAAAAAAAAAATTAAAATAGAACAACCCTACAAAAGAGAAAGATCTATTCAAAATTTAAAGAATAACAAGTCAAACCGTGCACTCTTTACAAAATATGAAGAATAACGAGTCTAAACACAAACTCTTAATTAAAATATACGTTTTTAATTAGGATCATTGATGCTAAAAGACGGATTAAACTTACAAAATTCAGGAGAACGTTCAAAGAATTAAGTACCGATTAATATAAATTGCAGTGTTCTTTATAAATATCTAATAATTTAGATAAGAAATGTTGATATTTTTAACTGTAATCACATTTGCAAATCAGCAAAAAAACCTGAGTGTAATTAACAACAATGGAACAACAATTTATGCCAGGTAAGAATGTGAGCTAAGATTCTTACCTGGCAGATGATTGCTAAAAGTAAGATGATTGCTAAATGTTCTTGCTATAATGGCTAAGATGATTGCTAAAAGTAAACCCCTTAGTTAATAAATCATGTTAAATTATTCTTGAGAATTTTTTTATAAAAAAGGCAAGAAATGAAGTTTTTATTTTGTATATTTGCGGTGGTAAAATGAATGCGTGATACATTAAGCGGATAAATTTCAATATAAATTTATTGAATCAATTCGTTTAATTTATCCCGCATGGAAAGTTGAATAATTTAAACATTATAAACTTTTTGCATGTTCTGTGAATTTGTATTTAAATATGAGTATTTTCTAAACATATCATTTACTAAGATTTAATGAATGAGATGGAAATGTGGTAAAATTTAAATTTTTCAAACATGCTAATCAAATTAATTTCAATATACATTCACTGAATCAATTTGCTAAGTGTATCACGCATGCATTGTTGAATAATCCTTATTTATTAAAAATTATTCAACTTTGAATTGATATAAATATTCATGCAAAGTTGGTTAATCTAAACGCTACAAAGTTTTGTTACATTTTGTAAGTTTGTATTTTAATGTTAATATTTTTAAAGATATCAATTACTATGTTTTAATGAATTGAAAACAAATTTGTTAAAATTTTAATTTCGTTACATCGAGTTTCCATAAGGAAAATTTGAATATCTTTGCAGTAGAAAGATTAACTATGTGTAAAAAGATTAACTATGTATATCAACAGCAGTTTGTGAGTTTAATATGGGTACAATGCACACAATAAGAGAAGTACAAAATGTACTAGGAATGAATGTTTTGTCATTCCACGAAAAAACTTGGTATTTTGTTGGATTCACGAAAAGTTTTGTTTCGGAAAAGGCGTAATAATGCAAAGTACCAACTTGCTGGTAAAATTATAAAAAAAGCTATTCGTAAAAGAGAACAGCTAGCCAGAAAGAGAGAAGGTCTAACATATTCATCTGGATGTTTTTAAAATTATCAAGTGTTATGAGTGAAGTTTACGTACTCTGTTGAAGGTGGAATATTGAAACTTAAATTTTCAAAATCTGTACGAAACTGTTAATTAATGCTATAAATTTTTATTATAAGCGTCTTCTAATACATATTTATAAGTATTTGATGCACTTAAAAGTAATTTGAATGCCTGTTGCAATAACAAGCATTCTAAGAAATATATTTAAATTGTTATTCCCATTTTTTACCAGTTTTCTCGTCATTTCTCGTAAAGTTTATAATGAAAGCCTCTAATTATAACTAAATGTGCACCTATTCAAATAAAATAGCTATAATTTTCAAGATATATAAGTAGTAACATAATGAAATTAATATTAAGAAAACTGGATTAGGTTTTTACAGTGTTTTCAGTGCGTAAAATCTTTAAATTGATTTTTCTCATTTTGCTGTTTTTTGACGTATTACTGTGTTTAAAGCAAAGCAACATCTACAAATATATGTCAAATGACTCCAATATTTTTGTAGCTTCAATATAATGTACTTAATAAAACTATGGATGGATTTTACAATATAATGAAAAGAAAAAAAATGAAAAATCAAAATATTGAGAAAAATCATGCTTTTTGCTGCGATTTTGCCTGTATTTGTATATTTTATTTTTTTTTCTCACGAAGTAATTCATTAATAGTAAAATCGATCTATAAAACTATACAGCATAATGTCATACACTGAGAAAAAAAAATCACGTTAGAATTTTGAAAACTAAAGGACAAAAATAATTTTTAAAATTCTTTAATTTTTTTTTTAAAAATTAAATTTCTCAATTTTTACCCACAAAATGATTTTTTTCTTGTTAAAATCAGTTTGTATAAGTATTACCTATAATAATATGTGTATACTATAGATAAACATACTTTTGAAAAAAAAAGTCTTCAAAGGGTACTGAGTTCCCTTAAGAGCTACATCTCGAGTTAGTTAAATTTAAGGATATATTTGTCTATTTTACTACACCATCAATTAGATATCTATGTTGAGTTCTGTGAATTTAATGGTGGTGTCCTCTTTCGAATCAAATAATCAATGAAATCTCCAGCTGGAAAATTTGTTAAAATCTAATATTTCAATTGATGAAGCAATAATAATCATTGCTAAAAAGTTCCTGGAATTTGCCTTAACCAAGTTTTTAAACGTATACTTCAAAATACAAATAATACTACATTTTGCTAGTGACTCCTGAAAACGAAATAATTCAGATTGCTCGCTTTATAAACTCTTTTATCCAGTAATTAAAATGTATATTTATCTACTAAGTTTGAAATTTATGAAGATATTACCAAAATATTGACAAATATATTCCTTTAATAAATTGGTTAAAAAAATTAGCGTAATATTAATTTTTCATAAAATATGAAACTTTCACTAAATTGAATTTTATCTTGGTTTGTTTTCTTACAGTGAAAAGAAATATATAATTACAAAATAAACTACGAGTTGAAAAATAATTAAATAATTGTGTTGTTTTGTTATTTATGTTCATAATTATTTATATACTAGCTGATTACACGTAATTAACTACGGAGTAGATTAAATTTAAATACAACGGTCAATCTATGCAATTGATGCAAAAAAAATATATTTATATTTATAAAAATATCGTAACGGATATTTTTATGGACAAAATAATGTAGAAGAAAGTATTCAAATTAAATACAGCGTTCAATGTATGCATTAAATTTGTATGTTTAATATACATAAAACATACTACTTTGAATTAAATTCTTAAAAAACTTCCATCTCAATTAATTTAGTGGTTAAATTTTATCTTCTACCGTATTTAAATATATTTTTGTTAATTAATTTCGTTGTTATGCACGTGACGCAAAAAGTACCACAAAAAGAAACGAAATCACTTTATGAATATTTAATAAATTAAATTCTAAAAAATTAGTATTTAGAAATTCTCCAAAAATTAGAAAATGGAGTTAAAGATTTGAAAAAGATTTAATTTTAAAGGAATTTTTTTATGGTCTTTCTCGTGATATAAATTTTATAACACTCAGATTAGTATTTTAAATGCAAACTTTAAAAAAATGTTTCAAAAATGGCTTAAAAATTTAATTTAAAAACATTTTAGAAGAATTTTCGAAAATATTTCTTAGTGCATCCCTACACTATAAGAAGAATCGCTATACAAAATTTGAGCCCTTTAGATCCAGAGGTTTGGTCTGTGCGTTATCTGTAGTTAGTCAGTCAAGGATATATATATATATATATATATATAGAGAGAGAGAGAGAGAGAGAGAGAGAGAGATTAAATTTATATTTTAATATTCCTAATATATTTTGATATTTATGCAGAATTATTCTGTATAGCATTTTTGAAGTCCCTTTTAAAGTGCTTTGTTATATCGGAAAGAAATTTCCTTTTCCTCATACTCTTTACGATTCAAAATTTTTTATCTCGTTTCATGAAAATCTAGAAAAACTAATGACTGCTGTCACTAAGCGGAACCGGTAACTTATTATACGAAAAAAGAAACTTCTCTCCTCAAACATGCCTACACCAAAATTCTTTTGAACGATAGTCATTCCGCACCTAATAAATGATTCATGTTTTAAAAAAGAGAAATTATTAATACACTGTACAGGAGTGATAAATGGTTAGCAATATAAATTTTAACGAAACTTCCTTATTTTGACCGTAATTGGTACTTTGTAAGATGTACATTGTACGTATTTGTTAGAATTCAAACAAATAGGGCTGATATACATGCCAACTACGTTTTCTCCCTATGTCGTAAATAACATCCAATTACGTAAATCTGTGTTCAGCTCATTTATGGTGGGTATTTTTTTTATACTTCTCGGACGGGTACTTTAAAATTATCATGAAATAGTATGATTTATATTTCTAAACACTTTTAGCCCTTTACCATTTTTCTATGCGTCATTTAGATGGAATTATTATATTTCACACCATTTTGTACGTATAGTTGTAAAGATTTTATATTCTTTCATTGAAAAAGTAGCTGAATACCCGTGCTTCGCTACGGAGTACATTTTAGTATGATCACTATGAAAAAATAATGAAATTGCTTTTTAGAGGATTTCCTTATAAACAATATTTTTTATTTCTTCATTGGTTTGCATATTAATTGAATAAAATATTCATCTAATATCATCAGGCTCGTCCGCGAACTTGTGAGTAAACTACGTAAAACTGACCGTAGGAGAAACAATTTTCTCTTAAATCTACGCCAGCGTATTTTAAAGTTTTGCCTTGAGACTTATTTATCGTCATGGCGAAGCATACTTTGAAGAGAAGTTGCAGTTTTACATACAGGTTTATTTTAATATCCATAAAACATACTAATTTGAATTAAATTGTTAAAAACCTCTATCCCAACTAGTCTAGTGACTAAGTTTTACTTTTTATCATATTTTAATAATTCTTTTGGTCAATTTATTTCGTAGTTATGTACGTGATGCAAAATTAATTTAAAGTATCAGAAAGAGAAAAGAAATCACGTGATCAGAATTTAATAAAGCAAAGTCTAAAATTCTAACTTTCAAAATTCACCAAAAATCCGAAAATGGAGGTAAAGATTCGTAAAGGATTTCATTTTAAAGGATTTTTTTTTTGTATTTCTCATGACATAAATTTTATAACCCTCATATTATTATATTCAATGCAAACTTAAAAAAGCTACAAAAACAGCTTAAAGATTTAATTTTAAAGAATCCAAGAATTTTTCTAAATCTTTCTTAGTGCACCACTACTCTATAAGAAGAATCACCGAGCAAAATTGCAGCACTTTCGGTCAAGCGGTGTGGTCTGTGCGTTATCTGTTACTCAGTCAGTCAGTCGGTCACTGAACTGTTTTATATATAATAGATAAGTTTTTTTTTTTCCATAAACCAAACCGCATAAAAACTGGTTTAAAAGTCAGAAAAACAAAGTTGTACCTTTGTACATATACTTTCCTACTTTTAATGAAATAAAACTTCCTATTTTATTTAATACAAGAAAATATGCATTTAATTACAAAATGAAAAACGTATAACATGTGTTTGTTGCACAATTGCCGTTGAAAGTATTGTATATAAAGCAATTATAGTATAGTATTTTTCTTCTAATTTAATTGGTTTAGGAGAAGTAAACACCTCTTTTACTTTTTCCTCGAGCTTCCAACACGTATGAATCTGAAACAACTTATCGTTGACCGATTTTCTTTTCTTTTTCATGGGAATGACTGAAGTTCTCAATTTTAATTTCTAGATTGGTAGAAGGTTAATTTTAGAGAGCTTTTCTTTGTAAGAAGCACATCAATTTAGAGACATTCATGAAGATATGTTGAATGTTACGTGTAACAAATATCTGCCAGTAGCAAGAACTAAGCATACCATTTTTTAAACTACTTAGGGTGTACCCAGAATCCTGAGCCTTTTCCAGCATGCAAGGCAAACTCGTCTTTTGAATATCCTACCTTACATTTCGCCTGAGTTGGCTGCATTTATTTGTTCTATTACATTTTTCTGTTGATGATTTTTATTTTTTACATGATGAATATAAATTTTACTGTCCATCTGTATATTGTTGTTCTTTGTACATCGAGCTACACAACTCGTAACAACCGCTTAACGAGATTAGGAATGGTATCTCTGTTCTGTGAACTTCGAAGTCAACCGGTTCTAGACCATTCCGGATTGATTAAACCATTAGACTATCTCGGAATATTCATATTTTAAGACTTTTTTCTAGTACTTCAAAGTCTTATGTTGATCTAGACATTCGCACAGCATTAAGACGTTAGAGATCAATAGTATTTCTTAGATAGTGGACTCCATACAATTCTTTGATTGGGGAATAATTAAACTATCGTCTCTTTTATATCATAACTAGGGATACGTAAATTTCGCAAAAAAAAAAACGACATAAAAAGTTTCGCATATATATATATATATATACAAAACTTTCGCATTTATTAAAAAAATCACAATAATTTTACTTACTTGGTTCGGTAAGTATCAACATTCTTAGTTAAAATCTAACATTGTAGTAGTCTCCACATTGACTTCCTTAAGTCTTTAGCAATATGTAATGAGTAAATTTCGAGAGTGAGATCTCACAGTTAAAGACCGCGGATGGTCTTTACTGATATAAGCAATTATGTTAATAAATTATCACTATTATTACCGAATTTCACTTAAATAGCCGTTTATCACCAAGATTTCGCAGAAAAGTATTAAAAAAATAATTTTCGCATTTATTCGCTCATATTGGCAAATTTCACATTTATTCTCACCTATTTCGTAAATACAAAATTTACGTATCTTTAATCATAACTATAAAAATGACTCTGGTCATTCTTTATGTATTTATACGAGCATTCAGATATATAATTTTTACAGCGGATGATAAGTTGGTGAAACTTGATATCTTAGACCTGGCCTACGCAACACATTGCCTGCTAGCACTCACTCTGTAGGACCTAAAGCCTTTTGTGAAGACGGGTAAAATAAATACGAAATACTATTTTTAGCTTCCTAATATTACGAAAGGAAGATTATATAAGCAATTAATATTGATATCGATTTAATTTTTATAATAACCAGTAATTTATTTTTGTTAGATAAAATATTTTTCATTTTCCCACCTACCCATTTTTTTCCAGCCTACAACAGCTTTCTATAACGTAATATGACACTCATCACATTTAGAGTGGTGTAGACCTGGCTTAGACTATGTTCGTGAATGAAGACTAAATTTCTATTGTTTTCAACTTGTGAAGTTCACTGTTTCCTTTACCCTTAAGGTAATGTATATACTAAACAATGAACTCACCATTAACTAGATCCAACCAGGTTTTCTACACTAAACAATTTATTACAACACAATTAGACCACATAAATACCGTATTCAATTGCTAGCAGGCAACGGGGAATTATCTATCTCGTGTGTGAATCCCGGTAGTTATATTACGGAAACCCTGCCAGAATTCAGCTACGCCACTGCTTGTACATACGCCCCACTAACATTTCTGTCTGCACTTTATCACCAGGTCGCTGGAACGATAGCTAACTTCAAAACGCCTACGGTGAAATTTATATTGTCTGGCAATTCACTCTAACTGTTTTTCGTTCGCTGCTCACCTCCGTCCGACCTCGCCTCGTAGTGTTGACCTCTCATTCTGTCAAGCGTGTACGCTACCCACGGGGATTCCCGTCTACTACAAAAGTGCCGTTCATTTTCAAAAGGTGCTTCTGCTTCTTCAGACGGCAATTTATTTAAACCAGTGGGGTTAATTTTGATTCAATACCTCAGAAGCTTAAGGTCTGGCGTACGTCTGTCTGAGACCATGGCCTATGATACTCAATATTCTACAATCATTGTTAAGAGTGTAACTGGATTATGAGTGGGAAAAAAACTTGCAATTTTTTTCAATTAACTGTACTTTCTCTCCCTCTATATTACATTATGACTTAATACTATATGACCAATATATCTGAAGGAATGTAAACAATAAACAATTTTGTTTGTTAAATCATGCTTTCAGTTTTTAAACACTGTTACGAGTTACGACGTGCAAGCCTCATTTATTTGAGTAATTATTTAAGATTTTTCTACATTTAATAGTTGAACTGGAGGATTAACCGATTTCACCGAAAAGATCGAGGAAGGCAAAAACAAATTATTTTGTATGGATATGGCAATTTCTCTCAGCTGACATAAATAAAAAAATTTTCGATTTGCAATTTTTAAAAATCTATTTATTAAATGATAACCTAATATGAAAATCTTACTTTACATGGATTTAAATGGATTATAAATTGTGAATGAGAGATTTCAATGCATCTACCAAAAACTATTCGAGCATAGTTACTGATATATAAATTTTAAAGGTAAAAATTTCTAACTCTAGGGGCTTGAAATATATTTCATATGTCTTTCATATTTCAATTTTACCATCAATTTAGAAGGTAGTTATTAAGCACGCAGACATTTAGAATAATTAATACGCCAAAGAAAGGGAATTTGAAATCTCGTGTAAACCTAATAAATATTATCAACAAGAATTAAGAGCAATTACATATTTGACATTAAATATTTCCTGGTTCCTTAATTAAAACCAGAGGAAAATTTACAAGTAGCCGACACATAAAATTAAATTCTGTGCTAGATAAATTATAAAGGTGGTTTAAGATAGATTAATTTGTCGGTTAAATTTTAGATGGGAAAAAGCCTTGGGGATATTTTGAAGCATCTTAGTATACTGAAGGAAGGTAAGTGTTATAAAATTAAATAAGAAAAATAAGCGAATTTTTACATATACAGCGTGCAGTATTAAGTAATCAGACTAAATATATGTAGAAAAATGTTGTATAATGATAAATATTTTAAAACATATAACAAATTTTGATAGGAAAAAACGACAACTTGATGCAAAGTGGATCCGTAGCAGCATGTACTGTAAACTCCTGACTGAGTGGTTTTGTTGGTTTCTGAAAATTTTTTTATCTGAATAAAATTGACAACACTTTTTTCCTAATGAAAACTATTTTTATTTTCCAGGGGGGTGATGAAAAAACTTTGCCGATATATGGACCTCTAGTGGCTGTTCCGTTCAGCCGATCGAGATGAGATTTCAGATATAGTAATTCAGAGGTATGATCTCGGGATTTTGTGAACGGCAACAAAGTGGCGCTCATGGTTACGGTTATAGGTACAGAAACTCGAAATTTTCGAATGGCAACGCCCACATTTTCCCGTAGCAAAATGCTCAGCACATACGAAAACCCTAAAGAGCGTTGGAACGGTATGTGTATCACAAAAAAACGGATGCGTTATTCACGCACAAAATTCAGCTCTGCGAACGGCCAACAAAAACACGATCTGGCCGCACGGAGGAAATTTGCATATGACAGAGGCAAGACACCAATCACTGATTGCAACACAAATCGGACAAAAGAAAACTTTTATTCGGATTATACATTTTCCACATGAGGGCCATAACAGGCCATTCGCAGAGCTGTTTGTGCGTGCATAACGCTTCCGTTTTTTGTGATACACGTACCGTTCTAACGCTGTTTAGGGTTTTCGCATGCGTTGAGCATTTTGCGACGGAAAAAAGTGGGCGTTGCCATTCGAAAATTTCGAATTTCAGTACCTATAACCGTAATTGTGAGCATCACTTGTTGTTGACATATTTGACAGTAGCACCAGCATTTTGGGTTATAAATATTGGTGCGGAATCTGTTGCATCATCGGTTTACAGAATAAAGGGACATCAGTCGTTTTTTCTGACATGCATGGCCACCTCGCACTCCGGATCTAACCTATGTGATTCCTGTCTGGGGATTTATTTAAAGTCCAAGATGTATCTTGGTGAAGTCTCTAGCTTGGCGGCCCTAAAGGTCAACATATCCCGGACTGTGATGAACATTCCTGGTGACATGTTACGCTCGGCCGTTGAGAACGTAGTCTTCAGGATGCAATGTGTCGCCCTCCAGGATGGTGGTCACATTGAAGGAGGGAGAAGTGAGTTTGCTGCATAATGTGGTGTTTCAGGGAAATTGATTTGATATTCATTTGTCTGCTTATTACAATTTTTTTGGTATTCACCCCTTATATATATAGCCTGAAATACTGGCGCTGCAGTCGACTACGTAGTCGTGAATTAGCATTTTGATGTTTTACTTTCGTTTTGTGCAAATTTTCGTTTGTGCCGATGACAACAACGCCATATCTTTCCCTATCGGTGACTTTTAGGACTTTGTTTTCACGGAAACTCTTTTCCGCTTCGTCCTTAGTCCCTCTATCAATTTTGTCGGAATTCCGGTTGATATATCACGCTACATATAGCTCTGAGTAGTGTCAGTTTAATAAAAATCACCCTGAAATTCCTTATACTGCTAGTCCCCTTCACATCCTTTTACATTAAAATATAATTTTCGATAATAGAAGCAAAACAACACTTCTGCTCCTTTCTGTTGCTTTCATAGCTACAGAAATGCTGTACTACAGTAGAAAATTTTACTCACTATTCATAGATAATTATTATTTTTTTCCAAGTTACGTTTAAATCAAAAATTTAATTTCCAATTCCAATATATATTCCGCATATTTAACTTCATAAGCTTATGTAACTTTTATACGATTCCTTTTAGTTATTTTTTTCCCTTTATGCGGGAAAAAGAGAAAGGGGCCATACATTAAAAGAAAATGTGGGTCACACGACATGTGTAATTAACAGCACATTCGGACCTTGAGTGAAAGGCAGTTTGCCTTTTTGTCGCCCTATGGGGTAGAGTTCTGTTGACATTCTTTTTTTCATTCTAAATGGTATATCAACAGCAGGGGTTCCCCTTCTCACTCACATAATACAGAAATGATTTTTACCCCTCTTTCATCGTCAGAATTTAGAGAGTGACAGTCTCAGAAGTTTATGCCTGTGAAACTATACAAAGATTCTTTAAGGGAGACAAAATTTTACTATTTTTGTTATTTACATGAGCTTCTAAATGAATTTTTTTCCTCTCACATGTGTCTTTATATAAAAGTTATTTATCGTACAAAAGATAAGTGAGCAATTTCAAACATTACTGAAAATAATTGAAATTTAAAGACATTTCTTAAATTTCAATTCTTTTAGTTCTTGAAAATATGTCGAATAAATAGCCCTATTAGCTCAATTATTTTCACATTTTAACGTGGAAAGGGTTTTAATACAATGAACTCGTTGTCAGTATATATGACAACTATATTTATAAAATTATTTTTAGGGTTTCAAATAAACCTACTCATTACAGAAATTTTTTGACTCCTTAAGAGTACTTTCGGTGTATTACTAAATAAAATATGCCGAATACAGTCAGAGGGAAGTAGAACAAAAAAATGTGCTTTAAAATTACATATAGGTATCCAATGATAAATTCTAGGTGTGTATTTTTAAATTTTTCAAATCGGGAAAAAATTTCATTTCGACATACATGTGTGCATCAGAGTACGCAAGAACAGACCGGTTATAAAATGTTGGTTCCTATCTATTTAATGCTAATAAAAACATGTGGTATATTCCACTTTATAATCAAAGCTCTATAGTTTGCTCATGCCGATAAAATTTAAGTGTTTCTTTTTGAGAACTTTCTGTCATTCCACCCCTAAGTTAACAGCTGCAGATTTAAGATGAAATAGAGTTTGATGCCTTACGACTCAGCAGTAAATAGAAATATTAGTTACTGCTTTTACATTGTATAATTTACATTAAAACTCCCAAGACTCTCGACATTTTATATGAAAAAAAACACCATTCTTTGATACACCAGTTAGATCAGAGACTCCCAATCTATTTACGTTCACGACACCATTGCGAATGAGATTTCAAATTTCGAGCACTCTTGTTAGAACTTCCGTATTTTCAACTTTTGTTTTCAAATATAAGATCTCAAAACGGAATTTATATCAGGACTATGACAAGTTTAAGTTCAAATATGTTCTTACTCCTCTCCAAGTCTTGTCTGTTGCCTCATTGTGGCGGTAGGAGTGTTCCTGGGCGGAATGAGCGAAGTACGTCGGGAGTTTAACTCTTGGAGTTTAACCCAAGGCGTAAAGGACATACCATTTTGCTCAGCTAAAACAGACAGGCACCCGGGGCTAAGTCAGTGCTCTCCCTCTGGTGCCCCAGGCCTTTGGGCCAATTTAAGCTGCTCCTTTCACTTTGGCATGAGTCACTGGTGGTTTGCCGACATGGCCCCCCCTGCCCATGTTTTGGCTTGTTTGGGTGTTACAAAGGACGAGGTCCTTCAGGACTCTCTACTGTTTTTAGACTTTTTAGAAATTGTTGGTTTCATGGCGATTGTCTAGCCTTGCTAGGCAATCTGGAATTATTAACAACAACAACAACTTATTTCTCTGCTGACTTCATTTTTTTTATGGAAAGATATGACTAAGAAACAGCAGAATAGAATATATTAATGCAGTTTGAAAAATAGCCATGGGATTCAGTGTAGTATTGCATTAGAGTACTAAAATGGAAATCTGTAGGAATAGCTTAGTTTTATTAATGTGGGACTTGCGATGGGTGCTTACAGAACAAATGTTTAATATCAACTTAATATTTGTTTTAAAAGTACCCTACTAATATTTTTTCTTTTATTCCCAAAAAATTCTCACGGCACCCCGGGCCTATTTCGGGTTACAGCGACTAAGAATCACAAAGTTATCAACGATGCTTATCAGTGGGCTACACATAAAGAATATTAGTAAAAATAAAGAACACATAAAGAATATTAGAACAATGTAGAAAGTTATGGCATATACATAAAGAATATTTCATTTTGGGAGTCAAGACCCAACTAATCACATATACGACGAACTGAAAAACGGCGGAGAGTTCAATACGATTACAAATTATTTTATACTAGGAGGTGAGTCCCCAAACAGTGAAAAGGAGTGATTTCGTCCTTCCATTCTTTATCTATGAAAAAATAGGAATTTGCTTAGTCATAAAGTTGGAACCTGATTGAAAATCAAATATCTGGTCACAAAAGGAATCTATCTGATTTCTTGTAATATCCTTTTCAAGGAAAAAAAAATGTTTGTTTCACAGCTGAGAGCATGCTCACAGGGTACATCTATTTAGAGGTGTTAATTTTGAAATTTATTTTACTAATGAAATTAGTCCTAATACTTTGAACACAATGGCGGAAAGGACAATATTTAATATTCTAAAACGTGGTGGTAGTTACTTCGCACATAAATGCAATATATGTGTGCAGTGAAAATTTAAATTCCTTTCGAAAATTATTTTAAGACACGCGATAAATAGTCAAAACAGTTAAAAAATGTAAAATTCTTAAAATTCTAGACATAACATAGGGGCAAGAAAGGGTAAGACTCTTAATTGCTGTTCTTTCACCAGCATCAGAAGAAAAAAAATTGAAAGATAAATTCTTTAGAGCGTTATAAATCACTCGCTTTAATATATCCTTTTAACGACTTCAATAAGCTATTAACTCGAATCTAATTAATTATCAGGCTAGAATTTTAATTTCCTTTTAATGAGAAGGTCGTGAGAAGAAAGCTGCTTTATTTTCCTTAATTACCTGCTATCTTCCAATACTGTTCACACCAATGCTATCTTTAACTCTATATTAATGTAAAAAAATAATAAATAGAATTTAAATATTAGAAGTGGACTGTTTTCCCCTAAATTACAGTAGTCCACTGCTATCGTCAATACGTAAATTATTGATAAAATCTCAATGGAACATATTATTTTATATTTTCCTCAACTAAATCGGCTCGTATAATTTTTAAAGTTCTTAGATTTTTAACAGTTTCAATAGGCTGATAATCAGGCATAATTATAGACTCTACTTTATCAAAACTACTTAAATGTTCTAAGAGGAAATTCTTGGAAGTGTTTTAAACACTTTATTTTGCAAAATATTTTTTCATGAATTTATAACTCATAAATTTATTTGAAGTCTAATTAATGATGAGTTATACGCTTTAACTGCATTTCATGTCGAGATATAAACTCATAGCTTTTTCGTTTTCTTTAATTTCCAGCTATTTTAAAATGCGATACATTTAATACTAAAATTCTTATCTTGAAGGATTAAAGATATATCTATTTAGCATTAGGTATCCTTATATTCAAAGAAAGAAAACATCACAGGGTATTTTATAAATACAAAAATATCGTTAATAATTTATATTTATATCTTAGTTTTTAAGTTGATTTATTTTCTAAAACATTTATTTAATGATAGCTAATGCATAAAGTGTATAATATTTGTTTTCCAGCATTGGTAATCATTATAATGGATATAATCTTTTGCAAGAGATACAAGTACAAAATATTTTTTTCAAATTTACGTATTAAAATCTTTTCAAAATACGTCTTTATAAATTTCTCATCAGGTTTCCAATAGTACAAATTATGAATCAGAGGTTATTATTAAATAAGTATAGCCGGACGATGGCCGAATGGTAAGTATTTTGACTTCGGAACCAGAGTCTGTGGGTTCGAATCCCATTCTTGGTATGGACGTTTGTAGCAGTTCGGTACCTTTTTTAAACAATAGGTCCCAGTCTAATTAGCCCTCGTGTAGCAAAAAAAATGACAGTAGCGCTCTAAACCAAACCAAACCGTTAAGTAATTATAAAGAGATCGCGTTTTCATCGGTAGTATCACAATATTGTAGTCATGACAGAACATTAAAATATCAAACTGTCACGATAAACAGGGAGTACGTAAATTATTTCCATCCCCTGATATCACGTTTGCAAGAAAACGGTAGTCAGATTCACTGTACGTGAGCAGATCATTTAGATAGAATTTAAAATGTTATGATATTATCCCAAGAACTGGTGCAATATTTAAGGTTAAATATCATTTCAACAGAGCTTTAGCTTAAATAAATTTCAAAATTTTGCTACCGAGTGCACGGGATTACCCACAAGTGTTTGCACTTTCCGTTTATGAAAGCTCTTTGCTATTAGACGAAAGATATATTTCACAGTCAAAATATAAAAAATTTTATAACTGTGGACTGATTACTTTTATAGGTGTTCTGCCCTTTTGATTATAGATTTCGGAATAGAAAATCTCCTCTGATAAAGGTATTTCTCCTTTGAAAAAATAACCTTTATATGGATATGTGAAAATTCCGTATCTTTGCATGCAGATATTGATCCCAAAGTAGACATTATACTAAAGTTAGTGATCTATTTTACATATTAAATGATTGAAAATATACTTCTAAGTAATTTTATTTGGATATATATGGGTTTGCCTAAATGAATGGGAGACTTTTGTTTTGGCGGCAGTGATTAAATAGAGCTTTGTCTTTACACTGGTAGATGACATTGTATGCTAAGAAGCAAAGCTGTTATCATCAGGAAGTGTCAGTGTGATATGTAAACGTGTTCAAGCAAGGTGACTACATACGGTCGTGGCATGGATTCGACCAGACTATCAAGGGTTAAATCAATTTTTGACCTCAGAAAATGTTACTGAAGCTTAAATTGATCGTCCTATGAAGGATATGTATAGGCATGATTTCCTGTAGCAGTGTACATTATTTAGATGGTTTAGGGGATTTCGTAAAAGATGTGTGAGCATGGGACATGTCGACATTTGCTTAAACACACTCGGCCATCGTCATGAAATCGATTGTTCCCCTGCACAAGATTTGCTGCGCGCGTCCACTGAGAGGTCCTTGAACCATGACCCTACATGCTACTCTGCGACAACCACATCTTCCGCCCACTGAAAAAGACTCTTAAAGGCAGCCGACTTGCTAACGATGCAGAGGACCGGGACGTATATTTACGCTGACAAACGCTGACAACGGTAATGGATAAAAAGGACTCCAGCTTCTTTAGAAATGATCCTTTTTTCAGGTGGAAGACTGACTTCTACTCCAATTTCAGATATATACCACATGTAGGATTCGAACTCCCCTGTATTATTTGGCGGGTGTGTTAACCATATTAATGCTGGAAGGCTATACCAGATTTGTGAAAACACTTAACAGAAGCACACAGCTTCTTAAAACACGTAATAAACAGTTTATTGAGACTGTGGTGATCACGCTACGCAATCTGAGGCGTGACGTCAGATCCAACGTGATGGTTTCTGCAAACCATCTGCGGTGCATCCGAGCCCGGCACAGCTCTAGACTTTCAATGCCGTATGCTAATTTTCGAGGCATGAGGCGTATAAAAGACTAAAACATTTTTAGCCAGGACGAAAAACTTCCACAAAGATTTACCAAATGATCTTATTAAAAATCTTGCCGATTACGACCCTGCTCACAAGAAACAGCTAACAAGAAACGGCCCTGTGTCATTCTTGCTCGTAACTTTTAATTGTTTATCCTGTTCTTTGTTCGCTCAGCTTCTTACCCCCCCCATGTCTTAGCTTTACTTGTACTATCGAAGCTTTTTGTTTTCCCCATTTTCTATTTTCCTTCCTACTTTCGTTTTTTTATTGATCACTGAAGATTTATGCATTGCTATATCATCCTACAGTGGAGGGCCCGGCCCACGTACTGTAGTTACCACTACTCTTCCTGAATCCCCTGAAGCCTGAAGCCAGGACGAGGAGGAGGGAGTTCCAGCTTGACAGTCTACAGCAGCTTCCATTCTGTCCTGTCTTTCGACGCTTTCTGACCAGCGCTGCAGGTGAATGAAAATCTACTCCCACTCGTTATTTTGTGGACCTCATGTTATGTCCGGAAATTTATAATATTTCTTTCATTATCTTAATTTTTGGTTATTTTAAATAAAAGACCAAGGTTTGATTGAACTCCTTTTATAATTACTCAAACAGGAGTCAGATTAGGAGGGGGGAAGTTTTACCTAACATAACTCCCTAAAAGACCAAGATTCACATTAATCAACGAAGCGTAGCATTTTGGCCGACTAGATTTGTGCATGACTACTCCAGATAACTGCCACACAAGTTTATTTCCTTGATGGTTTGAAATAGGGCACAAATATAAGAAACAGTCACTTAGGATTACAGTGAAATTCATCAAAAGACATCAGATTTGACCAATACACAAGAGCATAATATCCAGCCTCCAGTTCACAAAGACCAGCTGAACTGAGGAATGACAGATTTGAAGTTGAGTTCGGTATGCTTATATACCCTTGGCAGCATTCTCGACTGTTCTGGAAACGAAAAATTCTAGAAGTCGATAACCAAGCTACCTAGGTGAAATCAGGTTGTTTCTCCGGACACCATAACAGTCGCCGAAATTTTCAAAAATTTAGCCAAAAGGTAATATATTGAAATCTAACGCTCCTCAACAGTAAGTAAACTGCATTTAACACCAAATAAACAAATTTAAAAATAAAGGAGTATTTACTAATCTATATATATAAAACAGTTCCGTAAGTGACTGACTGACAGACAACGCACAGACCAAACCGCCTGACCTAAAGGGCTGAAATTGTGTATGCCGATTTTTCTTATAGTGTAGGGGTGCACTAAGGAAGATTTTTGAAAAATTCTTCTTGGATTTTTTTTAAAATGCTGATCACGTGATTTCTTTTTCTGGTACTTTAAATTAATATATTGTCATGTGCATAACAACGAAATAGATAAAAGAAAATATTTTGTCCTTGCTAATGAGGATTGTACATTATCCAAAAAAATATTAAAATACATTAAAAGATATGTTCCTCAAACTGTACTATATTAACTGTACTATATTCTTTAGTATGTTCTATTAGATTTCATTTGAATGTTTTCTTCTACATTATTTTGTGTATAAAAATATCCCTAACGATTTTTTTAAAAATATATTTTTTGTTTTTTTACATCAATTGCATCGTTGTATTTATTATATATATATATATATATATATATATATATATATATATATATATATATATATATATATATATATATTTGGCATTAATTGCATAGATTGACCGTTGTATTTAATTTGAATATACTCTGTAGCAAAGTGCGGGTTTTCAGCTAGTATATACATATATTTGCAGATATTTACAACAATAACTTACATATTTGATCTGGGAGAATCAGGTGTGTATGTTTCTAAGACTGTGTTCAAGTTGTAAGGTATACACAAGATTCGATTCACAAGAATCGAACTTTTGAATTAATGAATTAAAGAAGCTGCTTCAGATATGCTAATTTCGGCATACGCTCTTAGTATAAATACCACGCAGCGTCATTAAGAAAAGGGGAGGTTGTTAAGGTTGAAAAGGTGTTATCCTGCGCTAGTGCTTAGCGGGCCAGAAGTTTACATGGCAGTACTGCTGGTTTGACTTACTGTTCGTGAGTATAAAAATATTTTGTTCTTGAAAGCTGTGTTTATACATTCCGTACAAGTAGTACGCATGCTTATTGCTGTAAAAGCCAATTATATGTGCAACGAATTCAATAAACATTATTTCATGTATAAACTGTGTTTGCTTCAAATTCAAATAGAGTGCCACTTCAAATTATATACACCCAAGTCTGGGTAGAAGTGAGCATAGAAACTCTATACTGGCGCCCGAAATTATATATACCCTGGTAGTTAGCGTTACATTTGTAACGAACAACATAATTGAAATTAAAAACTGTGTACTGTGTACTTATATTGATAAAATTGTTGCAAGTACTTATATACTATTTGAAAATGAGTGTTGTAGAACAAAACCCTGCTGGAAATTTTCCTCGGGTAATTATGGTTCAGCATTTTGCGCCATTCGAAGCCACCTTCAATGGCGGCCCCTCAAGCCAATTCCTAAAGAAAATTGAGCATTACTTTCAGCAACAATGCACCCCAGAGGGGGATAAACTTAAAATTGCTCTAGCCGCTTTAAGATGTAGTGCATTTCAGTGGAACACATGCATGCAAAGCAGTAATCTGATTTTTGACTATTTGTCATTCAAGCAACAGTTTCTTAGTGTTTTTCCAAAGACCTTTAATCAAAGTGAAATTGAAGCGGAAATTTATTCGCTAAGGCAACGTGAAGGTCAGTCTGCGTTAGATTTTGCTACGGAAAAGATTTCCAAGTGTGAGGAATATTTAGAAGGGGTGACGGAAGTGATAATCTTAAAAATAGTTATCCAACGTTTGAAGCCAAGTGTTCAAGATTTTTTAGATAATCAAACAATTACAAGCAAGGTTACCCTCCTTCAAGCTTTAGCTAAATATGACAATAGACATTTCTTCGCTACCCCTCACCGTCATTCAGGTACGAGAAGTTTTATACAGCCGCGCCAAAATTTTTCGCGAGTTTCAAACCAGCAGCGTAAGCAGTACCGCAGGCAAAATAATAGAAGCGCACGGCGTTATAATGAAATTAGTGCTCTTAAAGTAAATAATATGGAAGCACCTTACTTGCACTGGCAAGTTGATTCACATGATATGGTTCAACCTGTTGAAACTGTGTGGTCTAATGTATTATTTTGTCCGAGCAGTAATCATTATTTTCAGAATAGTGAAAGTCAGGGTATTTTTTTGGCTTATAAAGAAAGTGAGTCTAGCTGGAATAATACGGTAATTCCAGTACAAATTTCTGAAAATAGTGCCAATAATAATGCTAGTGGTTTAGAAAATAAATCATCGGACACTTCTATTAATGCTATACCTGATATTATTAATGCTATACCTGATATTATTGATGCTATACCTGATATTTTAGATGATATTCACACATCTGTTAATGAAGGAAATTTAGTAGATGACGAAGTATGCGTTACGGAAGTTAGTGAATACTTATTAGTTGACGATAATAAAAATTCTTTAAACGATAGTAGGAACTCGCTAGGTAATGATGATATTATTTCAAGTTTCCATCCGAATGAGGATGCTGTAGGCCAGGTTGATAATATGGTTTTAAATAAAGTACATGAAAACCATACTGAGAGTCAGGATGAAAAGTTGACACAGAGTTATACTGTAAGTAGTTTAGCTGATGCTTCGGAAGTTATAGACGCAGGTTGCATTAAAACGCACCAGTACGAAAAGCTTAATCTTCCTAAAACTGAAGCAGTGTTAAAGAATTTAAATGATAACGATTCTGATATCGCAAGTTTCAAAGAGACTTTTTCGTCAAAAGAGGATAAAACTAAAGTTAAGGGGGATAAAAAACGTGAAAAAGCGCCTTCAGGTTCCAGCATTAAAACTGCAAATACTGAAGTAATTAAGGCGGTAAACAAGAAGTTGCATAAGCACCAATACCAAAAACAGAGTCAGTTTGTTGAAAAACATGACACAAGTAGAGAGATAAAGCCAGTAACTAAACACGTTGGTGCGGCGTATAAATTTGACAAAATAGAATCTGCATTAAAATCTAATACTGATACAAGCAAAAGTACGAAGAAAGGTAAAGTGTGCACTACAAAAACTCCATCAAAGGATGAATGCGTCGCTGATAAGGTACACAAGGTTATCAAAAGGAAGAATGACAATTTTAAAGTTCCTTTGCATAAGTACAGGAAACGGAAGATTTCTGCCGCCCAGCAAGGTTGGCCTCCTCCCAAGAGACCTCCTGTCCATCGTCAAGCCGGACCAGCGCCTCAGGACCAACGACCTGCTGCACGAAGGATGCCCACACGGTCAACGAACCCCTTTACTAGGACTGCGACCATCAAGAGAGGTTCCACGGATTGGACAGACTGGTGCAAGGAAGTTGCTGCATTCATGAGGAACAAGTCTTGTATCAACTTTCTTATTCTAACTCCCACCCTTTAATAAAACCGAACCAAATTGGTTTGAAGTTCCCCATTGTATATACTGTGTAAACATTTTGAGGGGAAGGAGTGAGCCACTGAAAAAAAAGGCATACTGTTTTATAAATTTTTGAAGGGGACATGTAGTGACTAGAAAAAAAATACATACTGCACAATATACCAATTAACCACTAATGTACTAACTTCACAAAAAATAACACATGTACATTATAAATTGGGGGAGAGCAGATACAGTCAAGAAATGTCATGCTGTGCAATTGTGTTGTCACTTTTAATTAAAATAGATATTTTAGGGCGCAGTTGGCAGCCCAGTATCCGCAACTCTGCAAATCCACTGTTTGATGGTGTCACCTGGACCCTTCGGGGTTAGTTTTGTAAAATGGTAGTGGCGTTTTTCCCCCACACAACGTGTGGAAGGTTTTTTGGCTTTGCCACCCATTATGTAAAAACGTCAGACCAGCACGCGTTTTCAATTAGTTAACTGAAGATGTTCAGACCTCAGTTACCTAATTTTTTTTCGAGGGAGGCCAGTGTAAGGTATACACAAGATTCGATTCACAAGAATCGAACTTTTGAATTAATGAATTAAAGAAGCTGCTTCAGATATGCTAATTTCGGCATACGCTCTTAGTATAAATACCACGCAGCGTCATTAAGAAAAGGGGTGGTTGTTAAGGTTGAAAAGGTGTTATCCTGCGCTAGTGCTTAGCGGGCCAGAAGTTTACATGGCAGTACTGCAGGTTTGACTTACTGTTCGTGAGTATAAAAATATATTGTTCTTGAAAGCTGTGTTTATACATTCCGTACAAGTAGTACGCATGCTTATTGCTGTAAAAGCCAATTATATGTGCAACGAATTCAATAAACATTATTTCATGTATAAACTGTGTTTGCTTCAAATTCAAATAGAGTGCCACTTCAAATTATATACACCCAAGTCTGGGTAGAAGTGAGCATAGAATCTCTATAAAGTTCATACTACCCTTATATTTTATTGTACATTTAAGAAGCTCTGTGGTCTTGTTATTGATTCAACCGTTGAATCCCAAAATAATTTTTGGAAGAGAAAGGAATTACCTTAAAATAAATAAAAACATGTTAAGAGTCCTTTCTTACCTTCCGTGATTCAAATGCATTCTATGTATGCATTTTTAAGATAATATTCCTATTCAACACTCTATTTAAAATCACAAACTTCAGAAAAGATTAATATTCAAAGCATTAAGATGTACATTAAAAAACTGGTAATAATGCAAAAGTATTAACTAAATCAAATAATTCTTCGGACTACATAAAATCGAAAAATTATACATACCTTCGGAATCTGTCAAAGAACAATTCAACTGAAATGATTAATGACAACACAAAGAACTTCTTCGGTAGTTCGAAAGTAAATCGAATATTTTCTGAAATAATGCTCTCTTAGTCCAAACTCACGATGAATATATTCTTTATCTTCGAATATTATACGTCTTTGATTGAGATTTTCAATTTTTCAATCAAAGATATGTGATCGAAGTTTTTTAGAATATATTCAAAGGGATATGTTATTGAACAATACTCAATTTTCTCCGAGATGAAATTGCATGACTATAAATCAGTTATGAGAAAATTTAATAAAATACATAATAGAAAGGTTTAAAACATCGATAAAAATATTCTCAACTAAAGCTTAGAAATGAAGTAATCAAACATGCTTTATAAATGCCAAAAAGGACGAATTTGGAGAAGTATAGTTTATGATAGACGCCGTTATAAGCTAAAAAACTATTAGGAAGTTGTGTTACGAGGACATGCATATTATGCATGTTATCATCTGGTAGATTTATTCATTTGAAACAAAGTACCATTATGAAGTGTGATTATTTTTGTTAGAGGTGTTTAGAATTTCTTAATTTACGAGCATTGGAGATCACAGTATTACTAGTTTGAAAAAAAGTTAGACTTTTTAGTAACGAATATTTACTGTTGTACCAAACTAAAGTTCGATAGTATAGTGTGGTAATACAAGTCCTCATCAAAACTAAGCAACTTCTACAAAAAAACAATACATTGCGGCAGGTTAAAATAACATGTAATATTTGTATTCGAAAAATGACTTCATTTTCTGCTTAAATGCACATGTATCAGAATCGATCAGTGCCCTCAGAGAATTAAAATAGCATCCACGAGCTAGTAAAAATGCGAATTCTCCCTCTTAATCAAACAGGCACCGATATTAAACAAGAACAAAGATGAATACAAATGGTCTGTCACAAAACGATTCCCCCCTGTTATGATTAATGACCGTAGAATCGGAACTTATTTCCATGATCACCTGCAAATCGAATAGTTTCTTTAAATAATGCTTTGAATCACATAACTTTTAACGAATAAGTATAAATTCGAAGTTTAATTTTAAACCGTTTTGATTAAAGTTTTTGATATTCTAACATTAAAGAAAATGTTTTATAAATTAGTATAAGATCTGAAATTTAAATTTTCCGTAGATAAATAGCAGAAGAAAGGAAGAATTGATAATAAATTTCCATTGCAAATATTTAAATTTAAAACGTGATCAAGGTCTTAATTTTTAACTTAAATGTTAAACGTAACTAAAATATACATAAAATTTGGTTTGAGCATTGAAACGCCGGTAAAAATCGCAAGTTATTCAGAATCATATCTTGTGTTCACCGCATGCATGTATAAAAACAATCAATTAGGAGTGTTGTAGTTTATCATTGATGTACATTTCATGATATACGTCTCATGTCTGTGCATGCATACCTTCAAACTATATCAAATGAATTTTCACTCTGCGATACTTAAAGTTATAAGAAAGTACTAGTAAACAGTTCAAATTACTTTGAAATTCCTCAGTGAATAAACGTTTTTAAATTCAAATTTGAATAAAAATAACATTTATTAAGAATTTGAATAAATGCTTTACTATTATTTTGCCCAGAAAACATAGCAAGAAATCCAGTTGTTCTCTGTGTATTTTGGGGTATTTGTTGAAAAAATTCTCATTACGAAGAATATGATAGCTTTTATCAAAGTTTTTTTATATTTGGAGTTTTATTTGTTCATTCTTTGTTTTTCTCTTTAGAACAAGAGTTCACTCGTCGGTAAATATTTACTAAATCAATTCTAAAAACATATTACGGAAATAGACTCTCATGTCATTGCTACAGATTTTCACTTTTTTATATGTTTATTGGATTTTTTAAACTTTTTTTATAGTTAATTTTTGGCTATAATCCAGTGAAATATTCTCCTTAATTTTTGTTTTCTTGGATAAATATTTACCACTCTTCTTAGTATTTATTACAAAGCGGTCCTCAAAAATAATTTCTAAATGAGAGATGAAATCGTTGTGATTATTAAATTATTTTTAAAACTGATGTATAGACTGCATTATCAAATGTGGTTCGCCTTGTTACAGGGGTCTATCTAGTAAAATATTCAGCGACATCAACGAAAAGAATTTTATACCAATATGTGCCGTTATATGCCGGTGTCATGTAACTTTTTAGAATCATTACAAACCAGAATTTCACTTCCTTACATCTTATATTTGATTTGATATGACCTCCGTCATAGCAAATAAAATTTAATGAAATGTAATCTTTCATTATTTAAAACTCCTTGCAGGTGGTTTGTAATTAAGGTCTATGTTTAACACTTTCGATGTGGTGTGGAGACTAAATGGTTATAGCGTTTATATACGTATAAATATGATAGACATACATGTCAAGCAAAGATTTAAGAATAAATCTTTGCGTGCTTTCGTTCTTTGAATTTTCGTTTTCTTTTCGTTTTGTTATTTCAGTTTGCTCAGTCTATTCAGTTTACGAGCTTAAATGTAATGATGCTTAAGAATTGTGTGTATGCTTCGAATTTAGTAAATCCGTTTAGAAGGTTGCTTATGTTAAAATGGTTCCGAAGTTCATGTGGATTTTGTTGTTTACATCTGAAACTCCATTTTAAGCATACTAAACTGCATCAAAAATAGTCTCATCATTTGGTTATTTATTAATATTTAAAATTTTAAGATCTAGGGGTAGTTTGCCCAGAAAATTAAAATCTGATGGTCTAAAATTTGGTTACATCAAAGAATGATCGAGTGCACCGTAAGTAAATTGGAAATTAACCATAAACATTATTTTCTATTGAATACAGTACTGTCAGATTCGATTTGGATCAATCAACATTTTCACTCTCTATGATCAAAGTTTAGTTTTTATATATTAAAAATATTTTCAGCGTTCTACATTTTCAATTTTAGAATAACATTCTTTAGGTAAAGTTTTACGTTTGCGCCATTGTCTCCAGCTAATACGTATGACATTATAAATAGCGGGGGGAAATTCTTTAATATATAGTTGGCCAGCAATTTTTTTTTAAATATATAAGCAAGTCACCGAAAAAGACTGAAATTTGGAATAAAGTATTTTGGAATAAAGGAATTATTATCTTATGAAGTCTGTTCTCTTAATATCTGGGTCTGAGATTCACAGTTTATACGATAAAACAGGAGGTTTTGCCTCAAACGCGTTCATGTCACAGTAAAGGTAGATTTCAAGTAGAGCAATGTTCAATTGCTCAAAAATTTCTCCATTATGACTTTTCTTTAACCTTAATTGTATTCAACATTTGCGTATTAATAAAGTAAATGATTTTACTTGGTACCGGTCCACAATTTGTTAATTTGTGTATATATGTACAGCAGGGATTTCTAAAACAAACTTAGTTGGCTCGTTTTTTTATAGTATATTTTCGTTTTAGCATACATTGGAATAAACATTTCAATTTTTAAAACAGTCAAATTTAAAATACAAAATTACATATGATTCTTAACCCTTCAGCATTCACGCCAATTTTTTTCACACCAGCAGGCGCGTGTGGCACAAAGTGCAACGTCTCTTTCAACCTTGATTATTTCTTTTGTAATAAACTTTTTTTTTCAAACAGAGAATAATAATTTTGCTTTTTATGACAAGATATAAAATGTTGATAATATTGGGATATATATATATATATATATATATATATATCCCAATATTATCAAAATTTTATATCTTGTCATAAAAAGCAAAATTATGAATAATTAATGAAAAAGGATAATTAATGTAAATTTAAAAGGGGCTTGGGAATTAAATTATTTTCGAGACGTAATTCGCCTCTAGTTTTTCATACTTCACGACGCGCGAATTGGGAAAGGGAAATTCCCCTTTTCATTATATAATCTTGGCGCGTCTGTGGTTAAGCGTTCGAAGAGAAACTCTTATATAATTCTCCTTGGAGAATATTTCTATATTGGGCTCTGCGCATGTGCAGGGAGAGTTGGTGCGCGGAATTGAGCGTGAGATTGTCAGAGCGCGGGATTTAAACGTTGCTGGTGGACGTGCGTTAGCCGGGTCCACAATTTGAAAATGGCGAGCGCTGAAACGCGCACATTTTAAGAGGTGGTTTATATGACATTGAACTGTATAAACTCTACTTAATTTAGACGATGCTGAGTACTTTTTGAGTGTATGCCTTCCCTCGATGCCATGGACTCTAAAACAAGAAGACTGTAAAACAAGAAGCA